>JAUDJI010000111.1:0-32752 GCA_037389245.1 Oryzias sinensis | reverse complement strand
CGAGGCTGATCAGGGTAGTCACGATGGAAGCGAGAGATGAGGGACGGGTCAACGATGTAACGGCCAGGGATCCACTGACGCTCCGCCGGTCCATACCCCTCCCAATCGACCAAGTACTGCAGGCCCCGACCCACCCGTCTGGAAGCGAGGAGGGATTTGACCGTATAAACTGGATCACCATCCACGATACGAGGGCCAGGAGGAGAAGCTGGAGCAGGCTGTAGGGGAGAGTCCCCGGCAGGCTTAATCTTGCTAACGTGGAACACCGGGTGGATCCTCAGGGAGCGAGGCAGTTCCAGCTTCACAGCCACAGGATTGATGACCTTGGAAATGGTGTAGGGACCGATGTAACGGGGTTGCAGCTTTCTGGACCCTCCCTTCAAAGGAACATTGGCTGAGGAGAGCCACACTCTGTCCCCCACCTTGTACTCCGGAGCTGCGGACCTCCGACGATTGGCTACAGCCGTGAACCGCTCCTGGTTCTGCAGAAGCTTCAGTCTGTACCTGCTCCAGGTGCGACGACAAATGCTGGGAAACTAGTACCGCTAGTTCCTTTGCAGATGGGAGTTTCCTCAGAGGTATGGCATGCACGAGTTTGGAGAAACGGTCAATGAGGGTGAGTATGACTGTTTTACCTCTGGAGTTGGGTAGACCGGTGACAAAGTCCATGGCTACGTGGGACCAAGGTCTAGACGGCACAGGTAGAGGGTGGAGTAAACCAGCAGGCGGGGTCCTTGGGATCTTGACACTGGCACAAACAGGACAAGCCGCCACAAAAGCCCTAATGTCGGAGGACATAGAGGGCCACCAAAAACGCTGGGCCACAAGAAAGCCGGTCCTGGTCACTCCGGGATGACAAGCCAGTCTGGAGGAGTGCCCCCACTTTAGGACCAAGGTGCGCAGAGAAGAAGGAACAAACAGGCATCCGTCTGGACAGCCAGCTGGTACAGTGGCGGGGTCAGAAACAGCCGCCTTAACCCTCCGCTCCAGAGACCAGCGTGTGGCTCCCAACACCAGGTGGGAAGGGATGATGGTGGTGGTAATAGCAGGAGACCCAGACTCCTCCTCCTGCTGGAACTGGCGTGAGAGAGCGTCCGGCTTGAGGTTCCTGCTGCCAGGACGGTAGGACAGACAGAAATTGAACCTGTCAAAGAAGAGGGCCCACCTCGCTTGGCGAGGGTTAAGACGCTTGGCAGTCCTGATATACTCCAAGTTCTTATGATCAGTCCAGACCAAGAATGGCTGCGCAGCCCCCTCCAACCAATGACGCCACTCCTCCAAAGCCAGTTTTACTGCCAGGAGTTCTCTGTTCCCTATGTCGTAGTTTCTCTCCGCAGGAGTGAGCTTGCGGGAGAAATACGGGCAGGGATGAACCTTATTATCGGACGCTCTCTGCGATAACACAACCCCCACCCCAGACTCAGATGCATCCACCTCTACGATGAATTGCTTAGAGGGATCAGGCTGAGTCAGAATAGGGGCTGTAGAGAAACGTCGCTTCAGCTCGGTGAACGTCTTGTCGGCCCCCTCATCCCAGACAAAACGTACCTTAGCCGATGTGAGCTTATGGAGGGGTGCAGCAACGCCACTGAAGCCTCGGATGAAGCGTCTATAAAAGTTGGCGAACCCGAGAAAGCGCTGGAGCTGTTTCCGTCCAGAAGGAACAGGCCATTCCAGAACGGCTTTGACCTTGGCGCTGTCCATCTGGACGCCTCCGGGAGAAACCACATGACCAAGGAAGCGAGTCTGCTTGGTGTGGAACTCGCACTTCTCTGCTTTACAGTAAAGCTGGTTCTCTAGTAGGCGCTGGAGGACGGTTCTGACGTGCTGCACATGGGTGTCGAGATCTGGAGAGAAGATCAGGATGTCATCGAGATAAACAAAGACAAACTTGTTTATCATGTCTTTCAGGACATCATTAATCAAACACTGGAAGACCGCTGGAGCATTAGTGAGGCCGAAGGGCATAACCAGGTACTCGAAGTGTCCGCTCGGAGTGTTGAAGGCAGTCTTCCACTCATCCCCCTCTCGTATGCGGACCAGATGATATGCACTCCTGAGATCCAATCTAGAAAAAACTGAAGCCCCGCTCAAAAGGTCAAACGCTGTCTGTAACAGAGGAAGGGGATAAGTATTTCGCACCGTAATATTGTTCAAACCCCTGTAATCGATGCAGGGTCGCAGTCCTCCATCACGCTTTCCCACAAAGAAGAACCCAGCCCCGGCGGGAGAGGAGGAAGGTCGAATGATCCCGGCCTGTAGACTCTCCTGCAGGTAAATGTCCATAGCCTCCCGCTCAGGTGGAGACAGGGGGTAAATATGGCCTTTAGGCGGTTGGGTTCCGGGCAAAAGGTCAATGGCACAATCATAAGGGCGGTGGGGGGGAAGGGATTTAGCTCTAAACTTACAGAAAACAGTGCATAGATCATGGTAAACCGGGGGAACATTGTTGAGATCCGGCGGGTCAGGAGACCGCTGTGCTGTAACAGGACTACGAAATGCAGCAGAAGAAAGACAGTTGAGTAAACAAAAAGGACTCCATGACAAAACCCGTCCGGTAGACCAGTCAATATGAGGGGTATGTCTGCATAACCACGGAAAACCCAAAATCACTTGAGGCTTCAGAGACTCCACAACATAGAAACTCATCCGTTCAGTATGGTTTCCGGACACAGACACAGAAATGTTAACAGTACGACATGACACCTTATGGATAACAGACCCATTTATGGCATGAATGACTAACACAGGTGATAAAGGCTCAACAGGGATTTTAAGTTTGTTCACCACCTCCTGAGAGATTAAGTCACCATCGGAGCCAGAGTCAATTAGAGTCTCAAACTCCTCCTGAGCTCCTGCATGGGTCACCAAGACCTTGGTAGAGGGCCGTGAGGGAGAAGAAAAAGAAGAATTGCGGCTCACCAGTTCCCTCACTGCTGATGAACCCTGGAGTTTACCGGGCAGTCGCGCACAGAGTGTCCAGACTGTCCACAGTATAAGCAAAGGCCTCCTCTCAAGCGGCGCCTTCGTTCTGCAGGAGTGAGACGGCCGGCTCCCAGCTGCATGGGCTCCGCAGGAGGAAGAAAACCCCGTCGTGGAGTGTCGGACTGGAGTGGTGGATCCTCCTCATGCAGCGTTGGGCGAAAACCTGTGTTGCCGTGACGCTCTCGGCCCCGCTCCCGCATCCGGCGGTCAATACGCACTGAGAGGTCGATCAGTTCCTCCAGATCCTCTGGAATCTCCCTAGCCGCTAGCTCGTCCTTGAGTCCGTCGGAGAGACCCCGGAGAAAAACGTCCACCAATGCTTCATCCGGCCAGCGAGTGCTGGCAGCCAGGGTCCGGAACTCCACTGCATAGTCCGAGACGCTGCGAGCCCCTTGCTGGAGGCGGAGGAGTTCTGAGGCCGCAGCTCGATGAGGAGTAGAGGGATCGAAGACGGTGAGGAGTTGAGTGGAAAAAACACGGAAAGAGCGGCACATCTCAGCTCCGCGCTCCCACTCCGCTAACCCCCACCGTTTGGCTCGGCCCGTCAGGTAACTTAGAGCAAAAGCCACCTTGCTCTGTTCAGACGGGAACTCGCTCGGGTTGAAATCGAAATGAAGGCGACAGGAGGTGATGAACGCCCGGCAGTCCTCAGGCGTGCCATCAAACGGCTCCGGATGACCCAGTCGGGTTTGGCGAGGTGGAGACGAGGGGACATGCTCCAGCTTGGAGAGACGCTCATGGAGCTGTTGCATGCCGGACATGTAACCACGCATCTCACGAGCCAGGACAGATAGCTCATCGCCGGTAGCAGAACTCCCCTCGGAGGAAGAACCTGGTAAGTCCCTTAAGTCAGACCTTCCTGCTGGGTTGGACAGGGTCGGAGCGTAATGTTACGGTCAGGTAGAGGAGAAAACCCAGACGCAGGCAGGAACAACTCAAACCAGATGGAATTCCAAAAGAAGGGCTTTAATGCCAGAGGGAAACACAAGCTTGAAGGCTCAAAGAACAGAATACGCTCCGACACTGAGCACAGAAACAAACACACCTTAAATAGGCAGACAGAAAATCAACAGATATGCAGGGCAGCTGAGCAGGAGTCAGGCCTACACATAACAGTTCCATGGCCAGGTGTGCGTTATTCCCTTATTATCGCAATGGCAAACGACACGGGAGATCACAGAAAACAACTGAGGTGGATGAAGGAATAATTGTGTCCTTTGTGAAGAAAACTCCCTAAACGAGGGGTTTACCACAAGATGTAAAACCTTAGTGAGCCTCAAAAACAATAAGGCCAGACTAGAGTTTGCCAAACAACGTCTAAAACAGTCTTCACAGTTCTGAAACAACATCCTATGGACAGATGAGATTAACATCAACCTGTACCAGAGTCATGGAAAGAGAAGAGAATGGAGAAGGAAAAGAACTGCTCATGATCCTAAACATACCATGTCATCAGTGAAGCATGGTGGTGGTACTGTCATGGCGTGGGCATCTATGGCTGCTAATGGACCTGGTTCTCTTCAAAAACTTCAAAATGCTTTTTTTATTTTCTACTTAAAAACCGATTATTCTGTGTCATAATTAAAATAAAAGTGCAAAGAGGGGATTTATTTTCATTTTCACATCCACCCTGCGAATAGTGTCGCATAACTCAATTCCAGTTAGCATTTCCAAGGGGAGTGCGTGTGCGTGTTGATCCAACCAGCAAATGCCAAAAGTTTAGCATGGTGAAATCTGTTAGCGTTCTTCAAGGGGCTATAGCTGTCCTGGAACAGCAAAATCAGCGTGAAGTAGAGGTGAGATCTTAAGCCCGAGCCCTAGTCAGAACCCAACCCGGCCCGAAATTTGGGTCAGGTCTGGGACTAAAATGACAATCATTACATTCGTGTCGGGCTTCTCTCTCGCTGACTTTTTTATTAAATATATGTTTATAATAATGTATACTGTTAGCAGCTTAGCTTGTTCCCCCCCTTGTTGCTATGTTTCTGTGTTGTGACTGCGGTCATCAGGGAGGTGACACAGCGACGGAAGGAGGCATTGCCTTGGGGAGCTCAGCGATGACGCAGGCGCACGAGATGGAAAAATGCGCGGGACAGGAAAAAAGGAGGGGCTGTGCTGCTGCATGCGTCCGTTTGAATGAGAAGGTGTTTGGAGACGTTGTGCTGTAACAGTTGATCCGACCAAAGAAAATAAACGGCTACAGGCCTTTTCCGAAGCAACGGTGTCCCGCTGAATTTGTTACCATTTAAGTCCCGACCGGACTGGAGATCATAACAGCGGTTTCTGACTACGGTCCGAAGCCTCAAGCTGAAGGTAACAATACCAACAAGGATGTGTGGATACTAAACTAAGGAATACTTGTTATAAACAAATAATTTGAGGACATTGTACTTACATTGCTCTTACATAGAGATGGCGCCACGGACGGCTGCCTCTGTGTTTTGGTGCGCTTTACTTTGTTTCACTTTATGTTTTAATTCGGTTTTATGCCTCAGTTCTGGGGGCTCCTTCTCCAGGGACGAGCTCATGAACATCAGAGCTACAACCCCCGTGGACCTTTTTCCTACATTTCTCGCTTCTACCGTGGATTTACTGGCTATTTTGACCCAGCAGGCACGTAAGAAGGTGAAGCGCCGTAGGAGAGGCGCACGCTCAGGAGCGCTGGTGCGTCTCCGCCGGCGCGGATTTCGCACTGCGCTGCCCGGAATATTCCTCTCCAACGTGCGCTCACTTTGCAACAAAATGGACGAACTGAGCGTGCTGCTCAACAAAAACAGAGACTTTTCCACTTCCTGTGTTTATTTTTTATGGAGACGTGGCTGTGCGACATCATACCAGATGCTGTACTAGAGCTTCGAGGATTCCAGCTGCACCGAGCGGACAGATGCACGAAGCTTTCCGGCAAAACGAAAGGAGGTGGAATATGTTTCTACATCAACAGCGGCTGGTGCAGCGATGTTTCAAAAGTTTCTCAACTCTGTTCTCCGGACCTAGAGACCTTCATCATCAACTGCAAGCCTTTCTACTCCCCCCGTGAGTTCTCCTCATTCTTCCTCGTCGGCGTCTACATCCCACCGCAGGGCGACGTGCGCGCCGCTCAGCGAGCGCTGGCTGAGGAGATTCTGAGCATAGAACGGACAAACCCAGACGCCTTAGTCATTGTCCTGGGAGACTTTAATAAAGCCAATCTATCATCTGAACTCCCCAAATACAAACAGTTTATTAAATGTCCGACCAGAGAGGGAAAGGTACTAGACCGCTGCTACACCACCATCAGCGGTGCTTATCGTGCCGTTCCCCGTGCTGCTCTGGGCCTGTCGGACCACATCATGGTGCATCTGATTCCAGCCTACAAGCAGAAATTAAACCTCTGCAAGCCGGCTGTGAGGACCTGCAAGAAATGGACCAGCGAAGCTGTGGAGGAACTTCAGGAGTGTCTGGACTGCACAGACTGGGACGTTTTCAGGTCTGCCACCAACAGCTTGGATGAGTACACAGACACTGTGACGTCCTACATCAACTTCTGCGAGGACAGCGTCATTCCAACACGCACCAGGGTGAGCTACAACAACGACAAACCCTGGTTCACAGCAAAGCTCAGACAGCTGAGGTCAGAGAAAGAAGCTGCATTCAGAAGTGGGGACAGAGACAAATACAAAGAGGCCAAGCACAGATTTAGCAAGGAGGTGAGGAAAGCTAAATCAGCCCATGGTGTGAGAATGGAACAGCAATTCTCAGCCAACGACTCTGCTTCTGTCTGGAAAGGGCTCAAGGCAATCACCAACTACAAGCCCAGAGCCCCCCATTGTCTGAACGACCTGCGTCTGGCCAATGACCTGAATAAATTCTACTGCCGCTTTGAGCAGACAGCAGGCAGCCCCATCACCTTCCCCCCCAGCCATTGTCCAGCAACATCCTTTCCTCCCACAACCCCTCCTGACCCATCCACACAGCTTCACACCTCAGCGCCCCCCTCCCCCCACTCCCCCCTCTCCATCACAGAGGGAGATGTAAACAAACTTTTTAAACGGCTGAACACCCGCAAAGCTGCGGGCCCGGACTCTGTCTCCTCCTCCACCCTGAAGCACTGTGCCAACCAGCTGTCTCCAGTGTTCACAGACATCTTCAACACCTCACTGGAGACCTGTCATGTGCCAGCCTGCTTCAAATCCTCAGTCACCATCCCTGTCCCCAAAAAGCCCAGAATTACAGGACTGAATGACTACAGACCCGTGGCCCTGACCTCTGTAGTTATGAAGTCCTTTGAGCGCCTCATCCTCTCCTACCTCAAAGACATCACAGACCCCCTTCTGGACCCCCTGCAATTTGCCTACAGAGCCAACAGAATGGTAGACGATGCGGCAAACATGGCCCTCAACTTCATCCTCCAGCATCTGGACTCTCCAGGATCCTACGCCAGGATCCTGTTTGTAGACTTCAGCTCCGCGTTCAACACAATAGTTCCATCCCTGCTCCATGACAAACTCTCCCAGCTGAATGTGCCTGACTCCACCTGCAGGTGGATCACAGACTTCCTCACGGACAGACAGCAGTATGTGAGGCTGGGGAAGCTCGTCTCAGATACTCGGACCACAAACACCGGATCCCCCCAGGGCTGTGTCCTATCACCACTGTTGTTCTCCCTGTACACAAACAGCTGCACTGCTGGTCACCAGTCTGTCAAACTCCTGAAGTTTGCTGACGACACCACACTCATCGGCCTCATCACTGACGGAGTGAGATAGCCAGGCCCCCCTCCCCCCTGTCATCCTCTGTGACTCCCCGGTGACCTCTGTGGAGTCCTTTCGCTTCCTGGGAACCATCATCAGCCAGGACCTCAAGTGGGAGCAGAACATCAGCTCCATCACTAAGAAGGTCCAGCAGAGGATGTACTTCCTGAGGCAGCTGAAGAAGTTTCACCTCCCTGTAAAGATGCTGGTAAACTTCTACACTGCCATCATTGAATCCACCCTCACGTCCTCCATCACAGTGTGGTTCGCTGCAGCCACGGCCAGAGACAAGGCCAAGCTGCAGCGCGTCATTCACTCAGCAGAAAAGGTGATCCGCTGCCACCTCCCGTCTCTCCAGGAGCTGCACATCTCCAGGACCCGGAGACGGGCAGCCAGGATTGTAGCCGACCCCTCTCACCCAGGACATGAACTCTTTCAGCCCCTCCCCTCTGACAAGAGGCTCCGGTCCATCAGGACCAGGACCTCGCGCCACAAGAACAGCTTCTTCCCCACTGCAGTCAGCCTGTTGAACAGTACCCCAACTCCCCCCAGCTGACCCCCCCCCACCAAAGGTCTATCGCTGCTACTTACAGACCATCCCAGCCCACCTGTGCTCCCACCTTACTCAACTGTATATAGTGTGTTGTTGTGTTAATTTAATTTTTTAACTTATTTTAATTGTACCATACACCAAGACACATTCCTCGTTTTGTAAAGTGCGCTCTACCGAACCTGGCAATAAAAACTATTCTGATTCTGATTCTGATTCTGATCAAGACCTGCCACCCACTCCCCAGGAGAAAGGAGACGGATAAACCAGCGATCCTCATTAGGTTTGTGAATCAAAAACACAAGCAAGCTCTAATGAACCAAAGGAGAAATCTGAAGGGATCTACTGCTTATCTGGAAGACCATCTGACCAGATGGAATGCTAAAATGCTGAAACACGCCAGGCTTCTCAGATTGAGAACACTTGGGTTAAAGGCTGCAGGATTTATGCCAAACCACTAGGTCCATCGGACAGGTCCAAGGTTCTGGTTGAAACACCATAAAGGACTTTGAAAAGTGTTTGATCACGGATGTCTGAACCAACACATCATGGCTACAGAACAATAGAGACCCCGATGCTTAAGCCCGGAAGAAGACACAGGTGAGAACAGGCATGGCAAGTAACTAGATTCAATAATCAGGTAAGTTTGGGAGCGAGATGGTTTTGTGGTGTCCACAATACGAGGGGCTGACTCCTGTGACATAATTGGTGGATTCGTCTGCAGGGTTCAGAGTACGGTGGCGTCGATGGAGGTCTGTGAGGTAGAAGGATCAGGGGAGGCTCGTGGTGTGACCGGGTGGAGCAGACAGAATGAGGTTTCCAGACTGAGGCTGATTCAGGCAACCACTCGTGGTCAAGGGCGGCGATCTGGGTGGGCCCGCTAGAAGCCTCAATGAGTGAGGGGTCCAAAATGTGCAAGTGTGAGCAGGCCTCCGGCCCGTAGCCCACCCAGTCGACCAGGAACTGGAATCTGTACCCCGACGATGGACATCCAGGATCCAACTGACAGTGTAGGCCGGAGCGCCGTTGATGACCCGGTTGGGCGGTGGGGAAGTGGACGGCGGTCACAGAAGACTGTCCTGAACTGCCCTGACCTGAGAGACATGGAATGACGGATGAACCTTCAGGGCTTTGGGTAGACGGAGACGGACGAAGGTAGGACTGACGAGTTTGTCAATGACGTAAGGTCCGATGAACCGTGAAGCCAGTTTCTTTAAGGATGCTTGAATGGGGATGTTGCTTGTAGAGAACCAGACCCTTGCGATGATTGGCGATGCGGCAGTTGCTCTCCTTGGTGCGGAGGAGAGCAGCCCTTATCTGAGTCCATATGCGTTGGCATCGCTGGATATGGTGTTGGATGGAAGGCACTGCCAAGTCCGGTTACTGTGATGGAAACAGAGGTGGTGAGTACACAAGGGCGGCCTCAAACGGAGAGATCCTGGTAGCAGTGGAGGGATGAGTATTATGGGCATACTCAATATGGTCCCTAGGAATTGGGACCAGTCCTGTTGATTCTGTGCCGCCAGACAGCGAAGAGCTTCCTCCAGTTCCTGGTTCGCTCTCTCCACTTGGCCATTGGACTGGGGATGGTACCCAGACATGAGGCTGACCATGGCCCCCAAGGCCGTACAGAGGGCCTTCCAGACCTGGAAGATGAACTGAGGACCACGGTCAGAGACGATGTCAACAGGAATGCCATGGTGATGGAAGACATGATTAACCATGATATTGGCGGTTTCGGTGGCGGTGGGCGAGTTGGGGAAGTGGGATGAAATGAGCCATTTTTCGAGAATCAATCGATGAATGTGAGGATGATGGTGTTACCTTGATACGTGGGTAACCGGGTGACAAAATCCATAGCTAGATGGGACCAAGGCCAGTTAGGTGTGGGGAGAGGATGGAGCAACCCAGCCAGAGCTGAGGATGATGACTTAGACCAGGAACAGGTGGTGAAGGCTGAGGTGTACTCACGTGCATCCCTGTACATAGACGGCCTGTGGAACCTCTTGCGGAGGAGGTTAAGGGTCCGGTGCACTCCTCCATGGTAGGCCATACGGGACGTATGTCCCCAGGCAATCACTTCAGAGTGGAGAGAAGATTGTACAAACAAGGTGGCCCTAGGAACAGGAGGGTGATTAGTGTCCTCATTTTGGGCTTGGAGTACCTTGATCTTGATGTCCCAAGTAAGGCTTCAGATGATACAGGTGGGTGGTAAGATAGTGGAGGGGGTGTGTTCAGACGGGCTGTATTTCTGAGATAGGGCGTCGGGCCGATGTGATGGTGAATTGGAAACGGTCAAAAAAGAGACACCAGCGAGCTTGCCTGGAGTTGAACCTCTTGGCGGAGCGGAGATAGGCAAGGTTCTTATGATCCGTCTATACGATGAATGGCTGCTTGGCTCCCTCCAACCAGTGACACCACTCTTCCAAAGCCAACTTAATGGGTAGGATTTCCCGGTTTCCAACATCGTAATTCTGTTCAGAGGGGGACAGTTTACGAGAGAAGAAGGTACATGGTTTCAATTTGCCAGGGAATGCTTCCTTTTGAGAGAGAACGGCTCCCACTCCCAAGTCAGCTGCATCCACTTCGACTATGAATTGCCGTGAGGGATCAGGCTGGATGAGGATGGGAGCAAATACAAAAAGGCTCTTTAATTTGTCGAAAGCCTGCTGACTTTCCGTGGACCAGACAAATGGGGGATTAACGGATGTAAGACGTGTAAGAGGGGAGGCAATGCTGCTGTAATTATGTATAAAGCGTCTGTAGAAGTTGGCGAAACCCAGAAACTGTTGTAGCTTCTTACGACTGTCAGGAGGTACCCAGTTCGTGACTTCTATTTTGGAGGGGACCGGACTGATGCAGCCTGCTTCGATGATGTAAGCAAGAAACTGTACTATGGAGGTATGGAATTCAAATTTTTCGTACTTAACAAAGAGCTGATTTTCTAGTGGTTTCTCAAACACGAGGCGTATGTGGTGTTCATGCTGGGCCTGATCGTGTGAATAAATGAAAATATCATCCAAGTAAACGAAAACGAAACAATTGAGGAAATCACGAAGGATGTCGTTGACCAACTTCTAGAAGACTGGTTGATGAGGCCAAAGGGCATGACCAAATATTCGTAACGCCCTAGAGGGGTGTTAAAGGCAGTCTTCCATTCGTCACTGTTCTTGATACGGACCAGATGCAGGCATTACAGAGATGTAGTTTAGTGAACATGCAGGCCTTTTAGACGGAATCAAAAACAGAGGAAATTAATGGCAAGGAACATTTATCTTTTATGGTAATCTGGTTTAATTCGCGGTAATCAATGCATGGCCTGAGTGTCTTTATCTTTTTTCTCCACAAAAAAGAAACCAGCTCCCACGGGTGAGGAGGATGGTCGAATGTGACCCTGGGAGAGGGCTTCTTGGACATACTGTTCCATAGCTGTTCTTTCGGGGCCTGACAGATTAAATAAACGACCCTTGGGCAGAGGGGCACCGGGCAGCAGGTTTATAGCGCGATCGAAAGATCTATGCGAAGGGAGAGCGCTAGCTTTGGCTTTGCTAAACATGGCTTTTAATTCATGCAGCGAGGGATGTTAGCCAGGTCGACTTTGCTAGGACTCTCGATGCTAGGAGAGGATACAGAGGGAATGGTAGACAGCAAACAGTTGGCGAGACAATACTGGCTCCATTTGGTGATAGTACCCTGAGACCAGTTGAACTGGGGGTTATGTAAATTGAGCCAGGAAAATCCTAAAACGATGGGAGTGTGTGCAGAGCGTGTGATGAGGAATCGGATGGACTCCCTATGGTTACCTGAAGCAAGAGCAGGATGGGCTTGGTGCGGTGAGTGATTCGTGACAAATGCTGACCGCCTAGACCTGAGGCTTCAACGGGAGTGTCCAGGGGTTCTGTAGCTATCGACAGATGATTAAGAAGTTGATGGTCAATAAGACTCTGTTCGGCCCCAGAATCTACAAGGGCCCGTAAATCATGGAAGAGGAGATCACAACAAAGCTTGACAGGAATGAACAAAAAAAAGACTCTTTACCAGAATCGTTAATGTTAGGCTCCCCCCGCGGCCTGTCGTCTAGCGAGGGGCTCTGTAGTTTAAACGAAGTGGGAAGGAGGAAACCAAATGACCTTTAGTTCCGCAGTAGAAACAGGCTCCTTCTTCACGTCGTTTACGACGTTCCTCTTCTGACAGTCTCGAATGGCCGATCCGTATGGGCTCGTCCGGAGGCTTGGTGGGAACGGGAATTTCTGTGTGCAAGCTGTGATCAGTGGGTGAAGCGCTGATGGAGCGAGGAGGAAGGTGAGTTCATTATTTTTGATGCTCCCGCAATCTGATGTCTGAGCGGAGAGCCGCGGAAACTAGCTCTTCGAACGAGTGTGCTTCGGATTGTAAGCAGAGGTGATCTTTGATCTGTTCATTTAAAGATTGGTAGAAAATACCTTTCAGGGCTATGTCGGGCCAGCCAACTTCGACCGCTAGAATCCAAAAGTCGTTGACGTGGTCACTAACCGGTCTGTTCCGCTGCTTGAGAGCGAGTAGCCGCCGGGTAGCTTCTTCCTGTTTGCGGGGTTGGTCAGTGGTGAGGCGGAACTCACTGAGAAAACAATCCTACGTGAGGTGACTAATGGGATTGGCAGTAAGATACGCTTGGGCCCACTGGAGAGCTTTATTTTTAGTGAATTTATTATTAAAATGATCTTACTGTGGTCCGTTTGGTAGTATCGGGGGGCTTTTTGACAGATCAGCTGGCACTGTAGTAAAAACCCTCTGCAGGTTTCCACGTCCCAGAAGAACAGTTCCGGATGAAGCCGGATGTTTTCAGGAGCAGTAGATGGCGCAGAAGCGGAAGTAGTCGGGTTGACTGCAGCATGGGCCGTAGCAGCCGAAACATGAGAAAATTGTCCAGTTAGTTCATGTACAGTCTGAGTGATACTGTCCAGGCGGAAAAATAGATCCTGTTGAGCGGCTGCCATCTGAGAAAGGGCGTCCGCCTGGCGCCCAAGGATGATGCCTTGCTGGGAAACGGCTAATGTGAGTCCTTCCAGGTCAGATGGGTCGGGATTATGGCCAGTCCGTTCTGTCAAGGCTACAGAACAGTAGAGACCCAGATGCTGAAGCCCGGAAGAAGACACAGGTGAGAACAGGTGTGGCAAGTAAGTAGATTTTAATAATCAGGTAAGTTTGGGAGCGAGAGGGTTTTGTGGTGTCCACAATACGAGGGGCTGACTCCTGTAACATCACTGGTGGATTCGTCCGCAGGGTTCAGAGTACGGCGGCGTCGATGGAGGTCCGTGAGGTAGGAGGATCGGCAGAGGCTCGTGGTGTGACCGGGTGGAGCAGACAGAATGAGGTTTCCAGACTGAGGCTGATTCAGGCAACCACTCAGGCTATGGATTCCTGGAGACAAGTAAAGACAGGTTTTAGGCGCAGGCTAGAAACAAGGTAGCAAACGAGATTAAAACATGATGACCAAATATGTACCATTAGGGGGCAACAGACTGGTGATGAATACTGGTTCTGGAGCTCCTCAATAAGGGAGGCGGTGAGATGAGGTAAGTGGTCGCAGCTGGGCTGAATCAGGAACCAAGCAGAGAGGAGAGGGAGAGGAGACTGGCAGAGGCATCATTACACAACATGCAGTAATAAATCAAAGAGTCAAAAATAATTTCAAGAAATATGACGCCTGGATTCATGGACCTATGTCTAATATCTGCAGACATAACATCGAAGAGAACTATAAACTCTGTTTAAACCCAGAAGAACGACTCTTAATCAGCAGAAGGAATACCAACCTTTGAAATTCGACAGATTATGGACCCTATTTTATTTCACAGCATTACCTTACTAAAAAAAATAATAAAAAAATAAGAATGCTTAATCTATTACTGAAGATGGCTATAATGATTGAATCCTAATTATATTAGTTAATTTTATCCAAAAAGTCATGATTTGTTGTGTTTATTATCTGTGTTATTTTTTAATCATAAACATGATTTTTATATTAAATTAATCTGAATGTATTTTAGAAAACTGATCTGAATTGTGGTATGTTATTATACAAAATAGTTAGAACTAATTTACATAAGTATGAAGTAATTCATCATTGTCATGTGATTTATTGATACTTAAGCATCTTTGATTTAATATCTAATTATCCTAAGTTTGATACATTTTTAAATAAATGTATGAATGCTGTTTGTATTATTTTGTGAATTATTCTGTAATTGCATGAAATAGACAATTTCAAATCAAAATCAAATCACAATCAAAAAACCTTTGAGAGCAGCTACTGTTAAAGATCAACAGTCATTTTTCTGCTTAAGAAACTCAAATTCAGTTTGTTTTGCTGTCAGCTCTTCCACTGATTTAAATTAAGTATTCCACATGTGTAATCTATTAAATGATGTGAAGGAAAATGTTTAAGTTCAAGGATAACAGTTCTGTTTAAAGGTATCTAAATGTCCATGACTAAAATCAAAGGAAAAGATGATCAAGAATGTCTTGGTAGAAAGACAATGTTTTACAAAGAAAAGGAGGGAATGGTTGCAAACTATTTATTGTCATTTATTTGTTGCAGCAAATGTTGCCAAATGTTTTATTTCGAAACATGGATGTACTTATTTCCTTCCTCATCAAAAGTTACACTATTGCATTATTTCTGAATGACCCTCATTCTGTTGTTCTGACATAAATGGAATGTTACTTATCATTCACTATTTGAACCCATATTTGAATCCAAGTACTTTATTACTCTAACTGAAGTAATCATTTGGATGCCTACTCTCTACTTTAGCTTGAGTACTATTTATCTAAATGTGGCAGACAGAGGTTCACTTCATGCAGACCACCTGGCACAGCAGCTGCTTCATCATCAGAGGATGAAAGCTCTTCCCTCACTCTCAGTTCAGAATCAGCCTGAGACCTGCGGCTTCCAGGTTGGAATGTGTAATATTCTGGCGTACATTTCTCCATTTCATTTGAATGGACCTCACTTATGAAGACACAGTGATTGTTAGAGATGCATAATGGGTTACGGGCAATGCATTCTGGGATATGTTCGAAGCAGATAGACTTCTGTTTTTAAAAGACAAGTAACTGTAGCACGTCCTGAGTATTATTTACTTTCAGTCAAGCCTGGAGCACAACAGAAGCTGCAGCGTCAAAAGCTTTAGCCTGGTTTGGCCCTAACCATAGCCAGATCACAGGAGGTTTTTGCTGCTCGAGTGACTCCTGTTGCGGGAGCAGGTGCTGCTTTTTCCTGTTTTCGTGCTGTTTCTTGCCTCACTGCTCTGCCTAACCCTGTGCCTGCGGGGAACCAGTCAGGGCTGCACAGCTGACTGCCATCCGTCAGCTCTATAGCGTGGAGCTGAAGCTCAAAGGGCTTCTCTGTTTCTTTGATGAAGGTCACATACCTATGCGGTGGAGCTGCAGCTGTGGTTTCCAGATGACATCCAGCAGTCTGCGCTGACGACAGAGCTCCTGCTCGTACTGGACGATGGTTCCTTCACAGAGTCTGCAGATTTCTTCAGCAGCAGCAGCTAGTCGCTCGCTGATCAACTCTCTCAGAGACTGAAGGGAAGACATGGTTCCTGCTCCGATCTTCAGCTCCAACTCCCACAAACACCGCCGTCCTCTTCACTGCAGCTCCAATCGATCATCTGCTAGGCTCACAATCACAGCAATCCACGTTGTCTTTTGTTGCCGTCTTGTCTGGCCTTCGCAGAGTCAGATGGTTCAGGACGTTCAAAAATGAAAAGTCTAGAAATGAGAAGACATACAAGAGTCTGCATGAATTTTCAAACCTTTTGCAAAAGGGGAGAGGTGGAGAAACACGACCTGTTAGGCTCTGTGGCTGTCCTCTCTCTGTCCTCAAGGCAAAAAGGCCTTTTTATTATTCAGTAAGGGAAGATGAAAACATACAAAATAGCTGACCTTGGGAGCATTTCGGGACGGGCAACTCTGGCAGGCTTTGCTTCGGTTACTCCCCTAGGGCGGTTCAGTTAATCAACTCATCTGTGCAGCGTCCTATTTAAGTCCAGGTGTGTAAGCTCACGACTCATTTTTGGATCTCGCTTTCCGCTTTATTTGAGGAAGACGTATGCGTGTTCCCATTGTTCTGGATATTTCTGTTTTGATTTTCTGGTCTCTAATTCTCTATGCTTAGTGAGGTTTTGTTATACCGATGTTTGTTTCAGGTCTTCAGTCCCGCCTTCACTTGTTTTCTGTGGCTGCATCCTCTTTTGGTTCGGGCAAAAAGTTCTATGAAGACTGGCTTATCAATGTCCGGTCGCCGGAAAATTTTGGTCATTAACCCAAATGTACAGCCCTTATAGTCCATTCAAGGATCATGTGGTTTTAAGAGAATTCAGCTGTGGAGATTAGTACAAAGGTTGTTTTAAGAAGTGCGATGATAAATAGTTAATGTGTCATCGTTTGACTTGGTTTGGTGTTTAAATAACTTGCATTACGAGCAAATTTATCCTGACTGTAGAAATTATCACTGACTGTATCTAGCTTCAATTGCAAGAGTAAAAATTTAAGCATATGACACTCGACTAAGAGTATCTCCAGTTAGAGACTTGTCATCCGCCTCTAAATGCATAAGGTTCAGCCAGTTTAAATACTATCGGAACCTACGATCCATCATCATTCTCGAATTGTTCTTCATTGTGGTATCCTGGCCCCCTTTGCTAATTAATATTTATGTTATCTGTGCTCTTCTTGTCCACCTATTGAGTACCAATGGTATCAAGTACAAAACATCAAATCCAGCCGAGCTTCCATCCATTGCTACGTGGGATGGTGACCTTCCTCATCTATGTAATCTCCTTGGACCTTGGTTACCTTCTATTCACCTGCTCCTCGACGGCCTTTCTTAAGGTGCGTCCTTTCAGAAATGACGAAAGGTTACTTCTCTCTTACCATTGGTGTATGTAAAATTGTTTATTTTTAGTGTTAATATTACGGCAGGTTCCATATTAACTGTCGTTTCTTGTTGTAATCTGTGCTCTGATGGTTTCTATGGTGCGATGAATACACAAATAGGACCTTCTCTTTAGACTCACTACTTGATTTCACTTTCTCAGAGTTTTCTCAGAGCACGTTATTCCCATTTATCTTAAGCATTCTAAACTGATAAGTTCTAAATTATTTATGTATTCATTGCCAAGACTAAAACTGCTTTGTTTTTTATCTATGCATCTCTTCCTGAGCCTACGACCCAAACTCCCCGGTCAACAATTCAGCATCTGGCGGATGATGTAAAACCTTCAACAAAGTCAGATGGCTCCAAGTTCCACAGTCTCTGCTTGTCCTGGAGCTTCCCTGCAGATCGTTGTCCCTGCACTCCATGATCTGAAGCCGCAACGATGACTGAACTACACGTACCTATCTGCACTGAAAGTGAAGGGGCAGTAAACCTCCTTCGAGTTTCAATGAGTTTCTTACGTGAATCAACCAATACGCTAGCGTCAGAATGGCATACAAAATCATTTTTCAATTATAGGTGTTTACAAACTATCTTGCCAGGTGGAAACCTTAAAATTCGGATGTTCTTAAACTGTGTTACGATGTGCAATTTAGCTTGAAATTGGAGGTTGCTTAAGCTCATATCATAGTGTGCCGGATGGCGGCATCAAAGCAGTATCGTTAAGCTCGTTCATAGTACTCAGATGGAACCTTCTAAATTATGGATTTCACAATAGCTTTAATCATATTATGCCAGTGGATGCCTCAAATTTGGATGTTAAATTGTGGCATCTTACAGGTTGGTGTTGGCGCTTGGCTCGAAAGGGAGTGGCCCAACGGTCAATGGCCAAAGATGTCAGCCTGGCAGCCTTGAGATCTCTAGGGGGTGGGGAGGTGCACACTCACTCCTGTTCAGTCGAGGTAACGAACAGCTACAGGTGCCTCGTCAGTGGCGTATGGTGTCTGGTGGGATGAGATGTACACAGATTTTAAATTAGCAATCGTATTATTCAATATATTTCATTTTGCTTTAGAAACCTGTTCATTTTTTTAATACAGCATTTTAAAATATTCATTTTTAATCATGTGGAATATTATTATAATTCTGTCTTTTTTCAGAAGCTCAGATTTCAAAATCAATATTTTCCAAAGTAGCTTTTTTTATTTCATGTTGCTGTTTTTCAGAATGACTTATTTATTTCTTGAAAAGCTTTTTCAGGATAATGGGTCTGTCTGTCAATCAGTAAAACTGGGCGGGATCTGAACACTCATTGGCTCATCCATGAAAATCGACTCATATTCCTCGATACCCGCTCTGCGGTGTGCCAGTCAGAGAGATGACGTATTTCAGCGATATCCGCACGGCTTTGCTGACATTTGAAGATCAAATGGAGACAAACTATTTGTCTGGTGCAGTAGATTCAAACATGGACCACTCTGTTTTTGTAGTTTGAGGGTTTGTGTGGACCAAACCACAGAGGAGCTCCGGTCGTCCACATCTCGAAGTCCCCTGTTGAAACACTCCTCCTTCTTACGCCATTCACTCAGAGCTCACATCGTGCCTGATGTCGGCTCGCAGGAGATGAGCTGGCGGACCGACAGTCAGTTTTGTTTTTCACAGAGTGTGACTCTTCTCATGACAGCACAGGTGGGTTTACATCGGGCGTTTATTCGCACTTCTGCAGGTCATCACACTTGTGGGACATAGCGTGCCTTCACTTTATATACACTATAAAGTTTATACTTTAAAACTATAACAGAACATTATATACATTTGAGGAGAAATAAACAATACAGAATAACACAAAAAGAAGCATAACAAATACCTCATGTCCGCTTGTCAAGAAAAAGAGTCTCTTTGAGTCCAAGGTATTCTTTCTTGAAGCTCTTTCTCCCAGCTTGAACTCCTAATCATTGCAACCTCGTGAGCAAAAGACGTGCTTACTTGCAGCCAACAAAAAAGGCTCAAATTCTCGCGAGAATAATCCTATTCTTCTGAACATAATTCAAACAAAATTCACTGTACACTTCAAAGAAATAAAGTAAAATCAGCAATTATTAAACATTTCACAACCCATAAACTTCAACAAAATGTATAATTTTAAGATGCATTTACAATCCCACCAAAACCCCTCCTTTGAAGATTATGGGATTTTCATGTGAAACCACTAATGTGAACATACTGCTTTGGGTTATTCACATTGCTTCTACAAATGTTACAACCTTATGAAGATGTCTATCTAAGTGCATTAGTCTAGTGTGTGAATGTCCTTTATTTTGTTTAGTCTCACTGACAAGTAGAGTTAACTTTCATACGATGCCATCTTCGCCAGGATAGGTTTTTTAGACTCTAGCAAGCTTCCACACATTTCTTGGTGTGCTTTGCTCTTGTAGAATTACAATATCATTCACTTTCAAGTTTTGTGATGAGTTTTGCCATTTCTGACGTTGCTGAAGGTTTAGCAAATACTCTTGCTTCTATCTCTGCCAAAATTCATTGGCTAGAAATTGCACTCTTCTCCATCTTTTATGCAGATATAAATCTTCTCTGCAAAATTGTCCAGGAGGAGGCAGTATGACTGAAGATTTCATGGTCAGTATATGGCAGGGGTGTCAAACATACGTCCCGCGGGCCGTATCCAGCCCGCCAGGTGGTTTAGTCCGGCCCACACATGAAGATTTAAAATCATAAGGATGTTTAAAAAAGAAAGCAAGTTTCTAGTCCATTCCTGTGGCGAGTTAGGATTTTTTAAAGAAATAACCGAAATGCGCAATTCCGCCACTAGGGGGAGGAAAGGAAAAGCTTAACAGTTGAAAGAACATAACTCGGCATATGTCAAAAACGAAACTTAACAGCTCTGTGTCTGGTTCCCTGTGAGCTTCATCACTGAAGGATGATCAGTAATGACTCCCTAATGAACAAAATGTTGTCAAAAAGAAAAAAAAGGTTGAAGTGAAGTCCTGAGCTTTCCAGGAAAATGGAAAGCGTTTTATCTGTTCACGGAGCTGAATGCAAACCTGCAAGCTTGGTATGTCATCAACAGGTTCTCCAAGAATATAACATTCAGCACCACTATGAGACTCTCCACAAAGAAAAGTTTCACCATTTGCAGTTAAGAAAAAAAAAGATTTAGCAACTATTAGCTGGACCGATAAATAACCATCTGGATTTACTATAGCTGTGACGTCAGTGATGTAGCAGCGACAGCTTGCTACCTTATTGCAAACAAGTTGGAGCAAACATCCAATTCATTTTCTGATGGTGAACTTGTTGAAAAATGCTGAAGGCTGTGGAAGTCTTGTGCCCCAAAAAGCAGTCAACCTTAAACATGAGTCTGTCAAGAATTTGGACTCCAGATCCAACATCTCTGAGGAAACATGGGCAGCCATATGAAGGAATCCAGTCATTTATTGTATTTTCAGTCACTATTGATGAAAGCACCAACATCACAGATATGTACAGATGTGCATATTTATTAGAGATGTTGAAGAGACGTTACAGTGGACTTTCTGGAGTTGATGGAGACAACAGCTGATGACATAGTCAGCTCTCCAGTTAATGTGCTGGACAATGTTGGAGTGAACTGGTCACATGAAGTAATTTTGGTCACTGATGGCGCTCCATCAAAGGTCAGGAAGAAGGCAGGTGTTCAGGAAGCAACCAGGAAAAGATTCTTATAATAATGAATGATAATAATAATGGACGTTTCATTGTGTTTTGCACACTTGAATGACAGTAAATGTGTTTCTGCACAGGGTTTGAATCCTGATATTGACGGTCTTGTGAAGTTTCAGAAGAGAAAGGAGGTTAACTCCATACTCTTATGTTCATAAATGTTTGCAAGTTTGATTTAGTGTAATTTTGTCATCGTTTGGACGTTTACATTTTAGGAAGATGTTTCATTTTTTTCTGTAGCCCCTCTTGAATTTATTATCAGGATTGCTTCAGTGTCAGATTTAAAATATTCAGTTCGTATAAAATTGAACAAACCAATATTTTTTAAAGTGAAATTAATTTTATTTAAGATCCATTGGCCATTGTGAATAAATGTGTAATAAGAAATGATTAGGCTACCATGTTGGTTGATGCATGTTTTCCAATTGGGTAAGAAAACAAGAATAAAGCTTTATTTTGCCTTCACGCTACTGGTCCGGCCCACTTGAGATCAGACGGGTTGAATGTGGCCCCCGAAACAAAATGAGTTTGACACCCCTGATCTAAACCAATCAAAGCTTCTGCTCCTGTTAAGATGCTGACAGAAATGTTTCCATTCGGCAGGTTTACCTCAGGTTCCTCCCCTTTCTTTCCCTTATTTGATTAATTTTTCTGTGTCATTTGTTTTATTCTAATCAAGAAGTCTGAATCAAATTATTTTCCAAATGTTCTTCTGTCTCTACATTAAAAAGGTACTGAGTTTAGAAAGAAGAACAGAACTTTTCTGTCACTTTGGATTGAGGTCAGAATGTGGTGATTTCAGGTTTTTGTTGGGACTTTGTGGAAAGTGTTGAGTCACTTTAGAAAAACTTTCATCATCTGTGTATATTTGTGCAAACATGAGCTCTAAAAAGAAAACTGGAAGGATTTTAAGGCAACAGAGAAGACAGGTTTGGTGAACTTCTGCTCCCACAGTCGGTGCAGCAGAGACAGAAACTGAAGCCTTCATCACATCACAGGCAGAGAAAGGAGGCAAAAACTTTTCATCTTCACTTTTATCTTCTGCTTCATTTTGTTGTCAAGACTCCAAATAAAAGTTTTCTTTTGTGTTTTGACAGGGAACAATACTACATTTGAAACAATATCACATACCAGTGAACTTCCTGCTCAGCCAAGTGACTTAGCACATTTTGAAAACATATTTTTTTCAAAACCTTGTTTTTATTTAATGCTTAGCCAAGGCAATAAGAAACATTAAATAAATGTTTGTCATTAATATTTTTTATCTTTTTAAAAAAATCGTTCTTGTGTCAAAAAACATAAAGAAAATCCTGTCCTGATAAACAGAAACAGTTTATAAAAGCTTGTAGATTAAAAACTAAAATCTGCAGGACACAGTCTCTCTGCTCTGCTCCATTCTGATCGTCCATAACTATGATTGATCCATGAACGTCTTTGGTCTGAGCTGGAATCTGGATCTAAACTGGACGGATGGATAGACCTGACATTGCTGCTGTTTTTGTTGTACTGCTGATGTTAGCTAGGGGGGCTATAAGACAGAGGGGGAGTTTGTACACAGATGGATTATGGGAAGAAAACAGCCTGAATCTGCACCACTATCCTGTGTCAGATGTGAATTTCTAATAAACTTCTGTTGCTCTGGAGAAGTTATGTCCTAGAAAGCAAGACAGCTTTTTGTGTGTTTAAAAACGGTATCATCATCATCATCATCATCATTATCGAAAGACCAATGGGAACAGTCATATATAGTAGGGATATAGTTGTAGATAATAGTTGTAGATCAGAAGATGATCGCAGTGGGATTTTAACAAACCGATCAAGACGCAAAATCAATAAAAATATGTTTTTTCTCTTTTTACTGCCTTGGTTGAGTAATACATACAATCAAAGTTTTTATGAATGCCGGCAGATAAAAGGTTAACTTCTCAGCTTCAGATTATGTTATATTCGGTTGAAAAGTCTCGGATTAAACCGTCCATCCCTGAAGAGAAGAAACCATCACTGAAGAGTGGGGAGAGAAGTGTCTCTGTGGGAGAGGAAGCAGAAGGAATGCAGGGTTGTCATGGTAACCACGATGCCACCGACAAGAAGCGAGACTGCGTAAGCCTCAGGCAACGAGTATAAGAAAAATCAGGCTTTGTTTGTGAAGAAAACGTTCAACTTGGACATGTCTGAGACAGAAAAAAGGATGTGAAAGATTTCAGGTTTTTCAGCCTTTGAGTGAAAGTAGGAAGCACATTTCAGAGGCAGAAGCCACTTCTCCATCTCCTTCTGTAGCTCTTTAAAGTCCTGGTGTAGTCTCAGAGGAAAGTGGAAGAACTTGAAAAAGAAATCAGAACTTCCTGTCACCTTCTGGTCTCACGGCTGCAGAGTCTGGATCCCGCCTGAGGCATGGTCATGAAGGCACAGGCAGACATGTGAGTCTGGTTACATGTTGGGACATGAGTTGGATAAGAAAAGTATTTAGTTCAGTTTTAAGAAACAGATTGTAAGTAAACACAAAATCCCTCAGTCTGATTATCACATGTGGGCTGAGTCCAAAATAGCCTGACACCATGCCTGTGCGTGTGTGGAGCATTTTATCAGAAATCTCAGGTATCCATGCAGGAAAGGTTTCAAACGCTCATCCTGGAGATCAACGTCTCACTTCCTCGTTCTGCCTCCTCTCCAGTTCTACCTGCACTTTCTGCTCCTAATTACCTGGACTAGTAAGTTTATTCAGTCAGGATCAAGAGAGACAGCTGAGTCAGCAGAAAGCAGTGCAGGGTTTGTTGATCTTCAGAGTCAGGGTTAGGCCGTCCTGTTTTTGTCTGTTCCTGTCCAGGCAGAAAGTAACAAACGTCAAAGAGATCTTAAACCCAGACTAGCAAAGGTTTGTTTGGGCTGCAAAATCTGACTTGTTTTAACATGGAAGTCAGTGGGAGATTAGTCTTTTCTGAAGCCAGACCCTGGTGGTCATTTGAAGAACTGCAACAGGATTCTCTGAGCATGTGACACAAAGGTGGAAGTTTCTTCTCCTTCTGATGATGATTCAAACCAGTAAAAGAGTTTAGTTTGTCTGATCAGGAAACTGAACATGAGGACGTCAGCGGAGCAGAAAGAGGAGGAACACCGTCAACAATCATGTTGGAGCTCCAACAGGCATTTTCCTGACTCAGCAAAAACATCTGGTTGTTTTTCTTTGTTCTGTCCAGCAGCTGAACAAATGGAAGAAGGTTGTAGGTTCAGTGGACCAAGAGCTGGATCATCTAAAAGAAAACGGGCTCCACACACAACATCTATGTGAGGATTATTCTGGAATTACTGGCTCCATTTGTCTGAATTAATTGGTACTTTATTGATCCCACAATGGGGAAATTCTTCTCCGCATTTGACCCATCCCCTGGGGGAGCGGTGAGCTGCAGCCTAACTGCGCTCGGGAGGCAGTAGCGCTATGGGCCTTGCCTAAGGACCCTCACTGGGTGATGTTCATTGCTCAATTGATATGGTAATTGACTCAGTACCATTGTTAATTCCCCTCCGGGAATATTCCTGTGTGGTAGCCGCTCACCTTACCAACCGAGCCACCCGGCTGGCTGGGTTACAGCTGATAAATTCACATGAATAATGAGGTCATGAGAGAAAATCTCTATTTTCTTGCTGGTTTCTTATAGAATAGAGTGATTCCAATCAGACTAGTGAAATATTCTGAATGTTTCTGAATATCCATTGATTCATGGACTCCCACCATCTCCTCTTCGCCATCTTGCATTTGAAGTGGCTGTTGCCAGATATAATCTGGACCCGTTAGCCAGTTAGATTCTCTTAACTGTGATGCATAGTCATCTGGATTGTTTTCTGAACTAACATAATGCCATTGCTTTGGTTCTGAGCTTGAACGTATGCGCTGAATGCGGTTGGCTACAAAGGTGTGAAACCTCTTCGCGTCATTGTTCACATATGCAAGAACAACCTTTGAGTCTGTCCAGAAGTACACATCCAAATTTACAATCTTAAGTTTCCTCTTTGACAGTATCACTGTTACGAACTGAGGTTACTGTAGCTGACAGCAAATACTGTTTTATACATGTACGAATGGCGGCCATTTTGTTTTTTAAGTTGGCTAACTTGCTTTTCTGAAAGAGAAGGTTCTGAAGCACCTGTGAACCAATGTTGGTGCTTGTATCACCAATTGAAAGATTGTTTCAGCAATCTGCCCCACTATGATTTGATTCAAACTACAGAACAGATGATAAGGAAGTGATGTTTGTGGAAGAACCAATCAGAGATGAGCTCCCAGCTCTGTTCCATCAGAATCATGTCAGAAGTTCAGAAATGAAGGAGATCTCAGTACTGAGAGGATTGGAAACATGCAGTTGTTCAGCACTGAGGACCTGAGAGCCTCACAACCTTCTTCAGCAGAGATCAAAGCACTGAGGAGCTTCCACAGCCTCTCTGGAATGTCATTAGAATGTGAGCTGAGAGGAAGGCTGGAGCAGAGTCACCAACTGTTTGGAAGAACAAGGATCCAGCAGAACTCAAAGTTTGTCCTTCAGGGCAGATCTGACAGCTGCATTGTGGTCTGTTTCTGTCAGAAAGGTGACCTGCAGTGACCTTTAGCTGCTGGTTTCTGGAAGAACTCTTTTCTTTTTGAACAGAAGAATAAGTTGAAGACAAACTTCAGTCTGAGCTCTTCCTCTGCTGCTCCTCTTCCTCACAGACACGTCACGGCCTTCATCATGAGTGGAGAAGACAACAGAAACACAAAGACTCACCGTGAAGAAGAAGAAAGTCCTGCTCTGTCTGCTCTGACACGGAGGAAAACTCTCAACTTCCTCATTTCCTGATTCAGGAACACCTGAGCAGATCTCCGCCCCCTTATGGGTCTGTTTCTGTTAGGCTCCTCCCTGTAATCAGAATGTGTGTTTGCATAGGTTTGAGAGTGTAGTGCTTGTGTGTGTGTGTGTGTGTGGGGGCGTGTGTGTGTGTGTGTGTCTGTGTGTGTGTGTGTGTGTGTGTGTGTGTGTGTGTGTGNTGTGTGTGTGTGTGTGTGTGTGTGTGTGTGTGTGTGTGTGTGTGTGTGTGTGTGTGTATGTGCGTGTGTGTGTGTGTGTCACTCAACTCTTGGTCAATAGGTTTGTTTGTGTTTGTGACTCTAAAGGCTCCTGGCAGAAAAGATCTTCACAGCATCTCTGAGTCTGGATCCAAGCTGCAACATCAAAGCTTTTCCTCTGATCCATTTGTCTGAAATACTGTGATGGAGCAGCAGCTACAGTTCTATCTGGACAATTATTGTCCAACATCCTCCACTGGTCAGGTCAAAGGTCAACAACTGTTATTAAATGGACTGTATAGAAGATGAACACTGATTCCAAGTCCACAAGTCCTTCACAAAGACCAAGGTGGATCCAAATAATGAAGATAAATCCAGGAGGTCAAATGAGTTTCTCAAAGTCCGAACATTAAAGAATCTCCATGAATACAGACAGTGAGGTGAAGCTGCTACTCTGAATTTATGGACCAGCTCTGACTAAACAAAGTTAAAAAACAAGAGTAAAATGTTCATTTACTGAAATGTTCTAGTTCACTGAGTGAAAGTGGACAAAAATTCTGTTTCTTTTGAGTTTTTGTTGTTAACTCTGAAAATTGTCTGAGTTAAAAGTTAAAAGAAGACCAAACCATGTTCCCTCCTCTCCCGTGTATAACAGTTGGTATCAGTTCTTGTGTTTTTATGTGATGTTTTGTTTTTCTAATTAAGGACCTGGGGCCTCATTTATAAACGTTGCGTACGCACAAAAGAAGGCGTACGCCACTCTCTACGCAATAGTTGAGATTTATAAAAAGCAAACTTGACAGGAAAATGTGCGGTCATTCACGCAAGCTCTGACCCAGGCGTACGCACAAAAACGGGTGAAATGAGAAACGGCGACACCGTCGGCAGATGGAAGAAACACGTGAAAGTGAAAATGACAATACTGCCTCTCATAAATAACATGAAGACTTCACAAAGAAAGTCTTACAATTAACAGCCTACACGAACACCCGTTTGATCGATCAGCAGTGAAACAAACAAAAAAATCAAACAAAAATTACAACAGAAATTCAAATGAACACTTATTTGGAAAAAGAAAAGTGAAATATGTTCTACAATATTGGCATGTAGTGCAATTCATCCTAGTAAATAATATAGTTAACAGAACGAAATAATGTACAAAACTGATATTCTCGTCAGTGTGTCCGTCTGGCGGAGCAAATATAGGTGCGGGCGTGCGGACGGACGGACAGATGTATTAATTGTCCACTGGGGAAAGTTGTTTTCATAGTAAAACATTTCTTCATAAGCTATGGAATTAAAGTATTCATGCATATGCCTTTAGTTTGTTTTATTCTTGATAAAACTATTTATGGCGTATGTCTCAACCATTCAGAAAGCAACAAGAAATTTACGCTGAACAATTTCCCATTTCCATGTCGATTATTACCGACATCTGTAGCTTGTCAGATGTAATTAAATGGAGGGAAATAAAAAGCTCATTACTCCTCGAGCCGTCCTTTTGGACATCTGCGGGCTTTTGGGCCCGGCGTTACAGAGGAGCACTCGGAGGAACCACGTGTGTCACCCGGTGCATGCATCTGGCGCTCCGGTCCCCCCCCCCCATGGAGCGCTGTAGCCTCACAACCGTAAATGCTACAGCATTTACGGTGTCTACCCCCGTAATGCCTTTTTGGCATGAGTAATGCCCACACTGTGCCCTCCAAACAACACTTTTCTCCTCTTTTCCACCTCGCCAACGATAACTTCTACTTCACATTGAGTGAAGTTACATTTTTTTGATTTCCTCTGGGTGTGTGCCATGATTTCGCAATCAATGAATATTCATTTGTGGGCGTTTCACGGACTATTTATGGGCAACTATGGGCGTGTCATGTAGCCGCAAAAGCTGCGCTGCATTTAGAATCGGTTGTGATTTATTAAGGGAAAGATGCGTAGGATGTGCGTGCGCATGGTTTTATAAATCCGAATATTTCTGTGCCTACGCACGTCCTATGTTTCATCTGTACGCCACTTCTGAGGCAAATCCTACGCAAAGTTTTAGAAATGAGGCCCCAGATCCTGAAAGTTCTGCTTTCACCTTGAAACTTGTTTGTAAGTTTATATGCAAATGTAAACGAGCTGCTCATTTGTTTTTAGAACAGCAGCAGCATAAGGGGAACAACAAGCCTCTGTAGTTGGACTCTTTTTAGCACGAGGAAGCTAAAATGAAGAAGAAAGAACCGTCAAACGGTTCTGGACAGTCTACATGTCAGCTGTGTTTCTGCATTTGTTCCATGCATTTATGACAAGGTGATTGAACAAGTGTTTGAAAAATCAGTAACGCTTAATAATAAGAGTCCTTAATAAGCTATTTATAAGACATTAACAAGCACTACTAATTTTTTAGTAAGTTGTTTATAAGTACATGAATTAGTATTTGTAAATGTCTCTGACTTTCAACTGACTTTCAAGTTTAAATAAGCTGTATATAAATGCATTAACATATTCCTTATATAACTACTTATAAGACATAAGAAAACATGAATAATGTGATATTAACTTGCTTATAAAGACATTTATTAGCATTTGTTAATCCTTTATAAATTATTTGTTCGTTTGCAATTTTATACAAATTCCTTATAAGATAATAATACATGTACTAATGTGTTCTTGTTGACAGGTCATTGAGTGTTTTGCAGCCCCCCCAATCTAAAGCGTGACCAAATAGAGTTGTGAGATGCCTGCATGACATGTTTATGATGATGATGATGATGATGATGATGATGATGATGATGATGATGATGATGATGCTGGTGGAAACAGCTCATTACAAGCGTTGAGACTCAGAAAAGCTCTGATTGGTTCTTCTTAGATAATACTAGATAATAATAGATTTTCATGGTCTGCAGGTCTGACAGCAACAATCTCAAATGTTGGACTGAACCATTTCATTTGAATCTTAGAGAAAAGACCACTGAACATGTCATATTTGTCTCTGATTTGTTGCATCATAATTGAATAAAAACCAGATCTGAAACCAGATTTAAATCTATTTAGTCTTTGAGTTTCATGGATTTCAGTTTCATCTGTTCTGGTTCCAGAATTATGACTTTTTTATCATCAGCTGAGCGAACAGATCAGAGCTGAGGCCCTCTAGTGGTGGACAGATGTTACTGTTCCAACAGGAGGTGGATGACTAGGAGGGGGCAGGAGAGGCCCAACTACCCCTGGCTGCAGCCTGCAGAATTGCACAACATAGTGGAATGCTGGAATGCTGAGGAATGTGAACACGCTGTGGAATGTTAACCCCGCCCACATTGAGCCTGTCTTCTTCTTTGGTTTTACAAGTTTTCATGTGCAATATTGCCACCTACCGGTTTTTAAGGAATTTTTCCTCACCGTAAGAACAGGAATATCAGTTTCCTCACCGTGAAGGGGGGGTCTAAGAACAGGAATATCAGTTTAGTTTAGTCTGTTTTGTTAAAGTTTAGTATTTTCCTAATGCATTCTTTGTATTCATGATCCATTTTTCATTGTTTTTCATTGGGCTAAATAAAACAAAAATATTGAATTGAATTAGAGAATTTATACAGTGATTCCTGTCTTCTTATGCCTTTTACAAGTTTCCATGTGCATGTATTGGGGAGTTAATAAATTCTGTCTGGCCTCACAGACTCAAAAAAATAACTCATTGGATGAACTCAATTTAATTGTGGGCAGGATTTCCATCCAATAAATATGAGTAACCCCACCTCAAAGAAAATTCTTCCATAATTGAGTTTGTCGAACTCAATTTTATCAAGAAACAAAGGAAAAAAATCATGCAACAAAAGTCTAAAAAGCCAGTTTCAAACTCAGAACTTCTGTATGTTGAACCCACTAACTAACCCACTGAGCTAACACTCAATGATGTTAAGAGGCTGCTGGTATAAAGAAATAGATTCATCATTTCCATAAATGAGGCCCGTCATGTATCGTCTTATTGGGAGAAGCCGAGTTGAAACGATTTCATGCCACAGTTTCGTTTTTTCATGGAAAAAACGAACGAAAGCTTTCACTTTTGAAAAGTCGAAGGATTTGAAGGACTAAAAGTCATACCAGCAAAAAGAATAAAGAGAAAAAGGAAAACAGCATTCAACAGCATGCCCCTTACTTGAACTCAATTATTTTGGATTAATGGAGTTATAGGGGAAACTATTAATACATTTTGTGTTAGGTCAATTAAAAGTAGATACATTCTTTTAAAATAAATATTTTTAAATAAAACAAACAGAATTTTATTGTGTTACATGAAAGAGGGGCTTGAATCATTTTTTTGAGTGATACATAAAAAACATTGCAGCATTCAAATTTTCCTCCCCTCTGTTCTCTTTCTTCCTCAAACAATTCACAATGACACAAAATGTGCTCCACTGATTCTTCCCCTTTCCTGCAATCACAACTGCTGTGACAAAGGTGAATCAAATGCACGGGCTCAATGTGGGCGGGGTTAACATCCCACAGTGTGTTCACATTCCTCTGCGTTCCAGCATTCCACTATGTTGACCAATTCTGCAGGCTGCAGCCAGGGCTTACTTGAGAGGCCTGGGGTCAGAGGGCGGGTCCATCCAGGACTCAGACTCCCCGGGGAAAGGCACTACCACGTGGTTTCATTTCCTGTCATGAATAATTGCTAAAAATGGACTTTAGGACTTTGCTGAAACAGGAATGACATCAATTTATTGATTTCAACAAATTCAGCATTTAGGCTCCGCCTCTCCTCTCTGCTGTTTATGATTGTCCACCGCTGAGGGGGGGCTTGGGGCCCCCCAGCACTTTGGAAGCTTTGAGCTGAATCCATAAAATAATTCTGAAATAATTTAATGACCATTTTTATTGAACTCTGGAAATAAATATAAAAAACTGAAATGACATTAAACTGTTCAGTTAAAATGGTCCCCCCCCCCCCCCGTCCTCCTGCAGTAATGGACTATTCTGTCAACAGCAAGTTCAAAGCCTCATTCCAAGGTCTTTTCATTGACATTTGTGACAACTGTGGTGCAGTAAAAGATCCAACTACAAATGGATTTCTTCCCATAATGCATCAGTATCTCTATTTCTATAGAAGTCTATAGGTGTCTATAGGGAGTCAGCCTCCTCTCCTCAGAGGCCTTAAAATTTGAAGTCAAGTCAACAAACTGGATTAGTTGTGTTAACGTGACCTTTTGTTGGATGAAATTAAAAGATCTTGTTGAACCAAAGTTCTGGTGTTTGATTCTGATAGAGATTTGAAAGTCACAGAAACTTTTTTTTAGTTTTCTTCAAACTTCAATCATTTTTCTCAACTCATTTAAAAACTTCAATTGTGTTCAGCAGGGGCTAATAATATTTTTATTAATACAGTCCTTTCTAGAAAATCCAGTTTCCTCACACACACACTGAAATGTTATCAACATACCTGCTAGCTGCAAAAATGTCCACATGTCAACATGCACACAAAACAGATAGTGTTCACACACGCATACCTATGCCTTTAAACCAACCAGTGTGAAATCTTTTATTCATTCAATCATGCAAACTGTTAGTGCAAAGGTGAGCTAATACCTGTGCTCATGTGAGTGTTTATGTTCTTCTAAAATGGATGGAGGAATGTGAAAAGAAGGAGGGAGAGTGCCCAGCCATCCCCACCCCAACGCCACGCGAGAACAGGCAGGGAACAACCGCCCCCCTGGCGACCAAGACCGCCACCCAGGCCAGGGCCAGCAGGACCGCCGCGAGGCCCCTGGAGCCAGAGAGCAGGGAGGCGCGGAGGGAAAGAGAGCGCCGCCCCAGCCCAACCAGGAAAGCAGCCCCCCCGCCGCGCCGGAAAAGGACGCCCACAGCCCCAGACGAGCACCCCACCACCACCCAGGAGTTCCCGGCATCCCCCCGCCCCAACCCCAGGTACGAGACAGGACCCCCCAAGGGAGACCCGCTCCGCACTCCAGGCAGCCACCCACCAGGCCCACGGTTGGTCCAGGGAGGAATAAGGCAGGGGCCCGCCGCCCCCGCCCAGGAGGGGGGAACCCCGGGGAAGAAAGGGGGCCCACAAGGGATGTTGTAAATATGGCCCGACCAGGCTCGGCCAGTGTTGGAAGTTTGGCGGGGCCCAGCGCCCAGGGGCAAGGACAAGGACCCACCCCCCAGGGACACGAACACCCCCGGCTCAGGTGTAATGCGAACCCCCCCACCGCGCGGAGAGAGCACAGCCGGGCCCAGGAAGCCGGCACCCAGGGGACACGGCCGCCGTTGCAAAGGGGCGCGCACCCCCCACCAAGGAAGGGGTAGGGGACAGATGGACCCAGGTCCCACCTTCCTTGCAAAATGTGTGTGCGTGTATGTGTGTTTGAGAGGGTGTGTGTGTGCATGTGTGTGTGTTAATGTTGGAATGTATATATTGAAGGGGGAGGGGTGTGTGTACTAAGGGGGGTGCAGTTAAAATTGGCGGGTAGGGCACTAAGGGGACATCTCCTGATTACTCACAGTGATGTCCCCTCACCCTCCCCACCAAGGGGCCCTAAATGTCTAAGGTGATGTAAAATTAAAATTGAATGTAAAATTGGCGGGTAGGGTGCTAGGGGGACATCTGCTGCTTGCTGGTGTCCAAGCACCCCCCCTTCCAAGGACCCTACATGTCTAAAGTGCAAATAAAACCGAAAGAGGGGGGGCCCACTCCATTCGGCAACCATAGGAGGGGGGACACTGCCAAGTAGCTCCCCCCCAAGGCGCATCGCAGGCTACACCCCCCCACCCCCTCACCCTAATATGAGGTTATATGAGGAAGGGGGTAAGTTGGGGACAGCTGGTAG
>JAUDJI010000110.1:0-33056 GCA_037389245.1 Oryzias sinensis | reverse complement strand
TCCCTCCCCGACACTCCCTTTCGCACCCTCTTCACCTCCTTCCAAAACATTTTCTTGTTCTCTCGAAAATTATCCGTCAACTGTCTGCCCCACCTTTCGTCCGCAGCCGCTCTTGCCTCACGCACAGCTCTCTTAGCGTCCTTTTTCTTCTCCTTATAACACTCATATGACTCCCTGTCTTTTCTCTGCAGCCATACTTCATACGCACATCTCTTCTCTGCTACAGCCAACCTTACATCCTCGCACCACCATTCACTTCCCTTTCTTACACCCCCCCCAACACGTATCACACCACACACTTCCTCTGCACATCCAACCACTGCACTCTTGAACTGTTGCCATTCTTCCTCCACTCCAACAACCATTTGCTCCTTCACCATATTCCACTTGCCACCTAATTCCTTCTGATACTCACACATTTTCTCTCTGTTCTTCAAAACACTCACTCTCAGAACTTTTCTTGCCTCCCCACTCTTTCTCGATCTCACCCATGGCATACCCACACGCAACCTTCCTTCCACCAAATAGTGATCAGACATACCTCCACTCTCTCCCCTCCTCACACTTACATCCAGCAATTTACTATATGCAACCTTTGAAACCACCACATAATCCATCAGTGCTTTGTCAATCACTCTTCCACCACTCTGCCTCACCCACGTATACTTATGGATCTCTTTCTTTCTGAACCATGTATTCCCAATCACCATCTCTCTTTCAGTGCACATTCCTATCAGTCTCTCACCATTATCATTCTTTCCAGGAACTCCATGCCCGCCCACAACACCCTCAACTTTCTCATCACCCACTCTAGCATTCAGATCTCCCATCAGCACTACATTCACATTTGCTCCAAATCCTTGCAAGCACTCATCCAAGTCGTTCCAGAAGGTTGCTCTCTCCTCTTCATTCCTCTCACTGCCAGGACCATATGCACTCACGAACACCCACAGCTCCTTCCGAAATTTCACTTTCACCCACATCAGTCTTGGTGAAACCTCCTTCCATTCAACCACACATCGTCTCACCTCACAGCTCACCAGCAAAGCCACACCTTCTCTTGCTCTCCCGCTATCTACACCAGACATTCTCCCACTCACACTTCCAAACACACACTCACCCTTCCCTTTCATCTTTGTCTCACTCAGTGCTAACACGCTCATTCCCCTCCTTCCAAACATCCTTCCAATCAGATCTCTTTTGCTTCCGTCCATACTACACCCCCGCACATTCAACGACCCAATCTTAAGGGTTTGGGGAGGTAATCTCCCCTTCCCAGCTCTGCCCTGTCCGTAGTTAGGAATGTAGTTACAGGGGAGAGGATTCCCAGTCCTCTCGCTCCGTCCCTTTTAGTCGCCTTTTACGACACGCAGGGAATACGTTGGCAGTATTCTTTTTGACCCCTAACCACAGGGCCTAACTTTCAGCATATTTACCCATTCTTTTTTTAAACTTAGCATTACCCTTAACTTTACCCCTTACTTTTCACCTTAGCTATACATATTTACCTAAACCTTTTTTGTACATTGACATTACCCTTAAAATTAACCTTAACTCTACCCCTTAACTTTACCCTAAGCTTAACCTATTACCCTAAACTCTTATTTTTTCCCTAATTCTTCCCCCAACATTATTGTTAACTTTAACCGGTGGACTGAGTGGTTTGACGTAGATCCTGCAGCCTTTAACCCAAGAGTTCTCAATCTGCTAACACTTCCTGAGAAGCCTGGCGTGTTTGGAGATTTCAGCATTCCTTTTCCATTTGAATTTGAACTTTTGCCGCTGCCGCCTGACTCCCACGCAGACGGCGCTGCAGTTCTCAGCGGCTTTCTCAGCTTCTGAGGTTTCCTCCGTGGACGTCCAGTGTGGAAACGTTGATGAGGTCCTGCAGGATTTGAACCATGTTTGTGGGCATTTCAGACGTTATTGTTCCTTTAAGGTTAAACGCTGTAAACTCAGAGCCTTGGATCAACGAACACACTCGTGCGCTCAGACGCTCCTGCCGTCGCGTGGAGCATAAATGGGGGAAAAAGACGGTCTTCACGTGTCATTTGAGATTTTGAAAAACTCCTTGACTGAGTATCAGACTGCTGTGAAAAGTTCCAGGTTTCTGTCAAATGTGTGTCTGAGAACATCAGCAAGCCTAAGATCCTTTTGAATCCTTTAAAGCCTGTAAACAGTTTTTAACAGTTTTTACTGACAAGGTCAGTGCTGTCAGGTTTTTACCCTCTCTCTGGACCCCTGACCCTCTGTTTAGGACTTTCAATGCAGTGTCAAAGCAAAGGATTGTGGGAAACCCTCAGATGATAGATGGTGACATCAGAACTGTGTCATGAATGAAAATGACCATAAATGGTTCAATAATTATTCCTAATTGTAATCTTGGCTGCTGGAGAAACTTGTCAAGTCTTTCATCTTCCATTGTTGTCCCTTTAGTAGCATTTAACCGGCTATTAACAGGTTATTGGTCGTTGGAGCCGTTTACCATCTCACTTCTGTCTCCAGTTAGAGCCTCTGTGCTCACAGATGATCAGCTGATGTTCTTTGTGTTTCTATCTGCTATTTCTGTGTGAAATAATTTGTTTTTTGAAGGCTGTCAGTTTTTTTGTGTTAAAAACTCAAAAAACCTTTTAATCTGTTTCAATTTCTTTTGACGGAGTTTATCACGGATTTTGAGTTTTGACTTTTGGCACTCGCTGCTTTCCGTACAACCGCGTCGTTCAGGAGTACGAAGCAGAAATGGAGGTCCAGAAAGGACTCCTGAATGACAAGTTTCTTCTTCAGACCTTGCTGGATGGCTCTCTGGACCAAACTAAAGGGATTTGTAGTCCTGCAGGTGTGAGATGACCTTGTGAGATGCAGGTGTGACGTCTGACCGCTTCAACAACCAGCTAGCTTTTGTAGCTAAATGGATAGAACAGCTAGCAGACCAATCAATCTGGTTGACCATGAGGGTCACATTGCAAGCAACGATCCAGCCAAGCAACTTCCCTCTAGAGCTACTACTGTGAAAAACATCAGCAACCTATAGGAAGATAACAAAGATAAAAAGACCCATGCAGCTCAATGGGGATCACTGGACGTCTCTCTGTAATCACAATAACCTGGAGGTTACAGGACATTATTAGGATTCAGAGTGGAACTGAGGTAAAATGTTTCAACTGTTCTGGAAACAGAAACACAACATGTTGCTAATGCTGCACTGAGCACTTTCTGCATGTGTCCAGACAGCAGAGTATTGAACATAAAGTCAGCAAACTGACTACAGCAGAGAGACAGCTCCTGTTTGAGCACAACGCCGTACATGGTTCATAGTATCTACCATGGCAGTTTGTCTGCAGAACATTTGTGTGAAGGTAAATTGTTTTATTATTATCATTGTTTAAATGTGTGTTTAAATGTTAACTCAGATTGACCTTTTTAGAAAACAGTTGTGTGTTTTTTTATCTGTTTCTCATCCCAGCTAGGATGAGGGGGTTTTAGACACACTGTCCTGAGCTGATAAGGAATACTGTTTGAACTTAGAATAGACCCACATGGATCATTATACGACACCCCCTAATGAACTTTTCTCTTTGTCTTTAATGAAAGGTGCACAGGTGAGAAAGGTGCACAGGTGAGAGAGGTGCACAGGTGAGAAAGGTGCACAGGTGAGAAAGGTGCATAGGTGAGAAAGGAGCACAGGTGAGAAAGGTGCACAGGTGAGAAAGGTGCACAGGTGAAGCAGTCCTTTGAGGAGAGAAGCATGGTGGACATCTTCTGTCACTCTTGCTTTTCTCCCTTGTGCATGAGATTGTCCTTGAGATTGTGTTTTTCTTTAATGTCTAGATGCATTTATCTGACAATCTGACAGCACAATAGCTAAATGCAGGAAGTTAGTGGTCCATGTTCAACATAGTCCTGCTAATGCAGCAGAGCTGGAACACAAACAGATTGACAATCAGAAGACAGAGTCCTTCACACAGGATCTGACTACCAAGTGGAACAGGAAATGATCAATACTGACAAACACAGAACCACTGACAGATGGTCCTACATCCAACCAACGTCTCCATGGCAACCCTTGCTGAACTGGATAAGCTGAAGAAGCTGGAGGAAGTGCTAGAGCATTGTAGCTAACTCAGTCATCTGTCTGTGTTTCCCTTTTTACTAAGTTGAAATTCATGATATATAGAACTGTGTGGAGCTACAAGGCAGAGCCCACCATCAGCTTGGAGGACTGCCCCCCCCCCCCCACAGACTAGAGGTAAAATGGGGGCTAAAAACCCCAGCCCAACCCGACCCAGGCCCGCGGGCATTAAAACCCAACTCAGCCCGAACCCGACCAATTAACTTGGTTTGCAGGCCCGAGCCCGAAGCAAACCCGAAATTTCAATTTATCCCATAGTATTTTTGGCAGAAAAAACGCCAGATTTCTAAAGTTAAAATAATCTACATATTTCTGTGATCATGATAAATGCATTTGCACAATGAAATAACGCTGGAACACAGAATAAGAGGCCAGACAAAGAGAGAGAAACAGAGATCTTGATGATAAGCACTCGCTTCATTACACAGAGAAATACTGCAGCTGTGGTGCATGTTTGCCTTTTCAGTTCCCCTGTCTGGAGTTTATCCTTGACTTCTAGCTGCTCCATATCAGGGTTTCCTAAACAAAATAGATGCTGATTTATGGAGGGAAGATTACATTCATGACACGTGTGCAGAGCTGCAGGTGGCCGGCGCCCCCCTCTTTCTGCCAGTTGCTGGATCACAGTGTCTGTCAATCAACGGTGGGCTGGGAGGATAGAGGGGGCGGGGTCTACCTGTGTGTGTGTGTGTGTGTGTGTGTGTGTGTGTGTGTGTGTGTGTGTTCGGTGAACGTTCTCCCTCTGAGTAAGCAGAAGCTGGCTGTTCCTTTGGGTTCATGCGGTAACCGTTCTGACATCCAGGATTAATAAAGAGCTGTTTGACAACCGCCCGCCTAAGGAACTTTTCAATATATTTATTAAAAAAGTCAGCGAAATTCGGGTTCTGACTCGGGCTTAAGATCTTCCCTCTACCACAGACAGACTGAGAAAGTCTTTAGTCCCTCCTGATTTCAGTCCAACAGAATATCATCTGCAGCTGCTGGTTCTGTTCAGTGCTTTGAAGACTGGCTGGATTGTGGTTCTGACATGTTTTCTAGGCATATTTGTTGGGATTTATTCTGGTCTGAACCCTTTGAACAGTTTTTTTCTTCATGACTAAAGCATTTTTGTTTAGCTGTAAATTAAACACATATAATTAACTGTTTTTAATAACTAAGTGACAGTTTTTCATTTCTAGTGGTAAATGAATCTGCAGTCATTTCTGGTTTCAGTGACTGAATGATGCTCTGACCAAAGAACACTTTGTGTGTTTTTGTTGTACTAGTGACATTCAAAGGAAGTGTCTGTTCTAGATTCAATGTTTAAAGATCTTCTCAAACTATTTTCTTCAAATAGATTTGATGTAGAATCCTTTGAATGGTTTTCTGAAAACTGGAAGCTGAAACTAATTTGGACGCCAACTTGAACTTTCTACAGGCCGATCTGTGAACATTTTTCTGACATGAAATGGATCCGTGTTCTAAAATAGGTTGGAGATCCTGATCTACAAGATCCTGATTGAAACAGATCAGTTTCTATCAATCATCAGAACAATCAATTCAATTGATGAAGAAAATCTGAACCAATCATCAGTTTGTTCCAAACACGGCTATAGACAGAAAATCTTCCAGTGAAACATCAGAAAGTTCTTCACCTGATCCGTTCTTCTCATCCTTCAGGGAGTTCAGCTTCTTTACTGACCTCAGAGTCTGCAGTCTGCAGTCTGGACTCTCCAGAAAACCACACAGATGAAGAAGTCCTGTATCCTGCAGGTTCTGGTTCTGGCTCAGGTCCAGTTCTGTCAGACTAGACGGGTTTTTCTTCAGAGCTGAGACCAGAACTTCACAGCTGATCTTTGACATACTGCAGTACCTCAACCTGCAATGAGACAGAAAAGTGTGTTCAGGAGCAGTGATGCAGCTGGAGGTCCAGGAACTTGGTCCATTCAGTCAGGTGGGACCCGCCCTGTCATTGATCATCATGAATCGTTCATGACTAAATAGACATGACTCCAATAGATTTAAAGCTTCCATTTGAAAAATGTCAGACTTAAAAAAACTAAATAAAGACTCCCTACTTCCTAACTTCTTGTTAGGAGGACTGTGAGGATGAAGGACTGTGAGGATGGAGGACTTTGTCTCTGATTCGGGGGAGGAGTTTAACTGGAAACAAGATGGGGGGGTCGGTCAGGACACAGGGAGGAGGAGACAAAGATGTGACTCCACTTGGCAGATGTTCCACATTTATTCCAAGTCAGTCTGCAAACAACTAAAGATCCTCTCATCACTACACAAACAGCACAAACTGACCTGCTGTCAATCAAGTAAAGTCCATAAAATAAGAAAACTGAGTCTGTCATTATGAACATAAACTTCTATAATATGATTAATAGAATTCAATCTGCTTTAGTGCAGGAATGTCTAGTGTCCTGGATTTTAGAAGTAATTCTAACACCATATTTTTTAAAGTAGTGACCATTACAACAATTACAATAAACATTCACATGGGTCACTTTTTGGTCAGAATAAATCATTCCCACATGCGCAGTAGTGTTGAAAATATTGGAAGAGGAACTGAGTTCCACTGAGCTGCGACATACATAGATATCTGGCAGCTTGGTAATATACCAGATGATCTTCTAAACGGGCTTTTATTAATGTTACGGTTATTATGAAGCGCCTGTTCGCTCATCATTTTAGTTTTAATCTGTGTGGTCAGAGCTTTGTCTGTTGAAGAACGGAGCTGGAAGAAGCCAGGACTAGGAGAGGCTAACCTGCGCTAACAACATTTAGCCTTTGATGAACATAAAATCCACGCGGGTGTGGCAAGTAGGACACGCCCACTAAATATGAGGCGGCAGTCAACACCCTCGTGTTAATTTGGTGGCGGTGCTTTAAAAGCCCTCCTCCTCCCCGTTTGGACATGAACTCGTGCATCAAGGCACCAGGAAGTGGAACGGGGCTTGGCAGGCAGGTAAGCCAGGTTTGGAGTTCTCTGAACTGAACAGGGATTGGGAGCTTACGAGCAGACTCGTTCACAGCTCCCTGTACACGAGCAATTGCCCAGGCTTTGGCGCACCTGCGGCGTGGCGGCAGTAATCTGCAAGCGTGACGTGACTTTGTTCACCTAGATCCGCCCTCCTCTCAGTGACCGATATGTTAAGCTGGCCTTCCTCCTGGACGTACAGTTAAGGCTCCTGCAAACGATTTATTTCCTTTCTCTTCAGGAACATGTTTTGGCTGCACGCCCTTCTCATCTCCCCCAAACAGATGATTAAAGCTGCTGCTTTGCCTTTATTGTTTTTAACCTAGCTTCCGGTTCCGGGTTACAGGGCGGACGCGTGGCAGCTCACAGCGGCTATACAACTATCTTCAAATGACTTTTAATTCTGTCTGATAAAAGTTAGGAACCGGATAATGATGATAAATCATGTAATAAAATGGTTATAGTATAATGGGGTGGGATTATATAAGTTTGCTTCCTTCCACTCCCTTTCAAGCAATATTTATTAATATGCCTAATTATACTAAGTTTGATTAGTTACTGTATGAATGTATAACTGATGATTTTATTGCATTTCTATTTCTATTTGATTGCTTGAAATAAACCATTTCAATTCAAAAATCAAATCAGACTGGTGAATTCAAGATGGCGGTGTAAGGATAGGTCAGGTTCGGGAGAGCTGGTGCAGCTAATCATTGATAATTTCACTTAATCCTACTTTCAGGAATAGCTTCAGGCATTTATGTGGTTTGCAAACTTAGAATGAGCATATATCGATATTTTCTGAGACAGTCTGATATGATGCCACGTAGAAAGAACCAAACTGCGGATGCCTCTGACGGACTAAATCTATAAGCTAATACGGCTGAGGTTGAAGCCAACTCGGCGGTCCAGGCTGGAACCGATGCTAATTTACTCCTATTCCGTGAAGCCGTAGTAAGTGACATTACGACGAACATCTCCAAACTCATCGATGAAAAATTGGGTCCGATATCGGAACTGTTAAAAAAGCAGGGAGACACGCTCGATAGCCATGAGAAGAGGCTAACTGAGACTGAGCAAAGAATCTCAGCGCTAGAAGACACCGCGACTCCTGCAAACCGTAAACTTGAAGACCTGGAAAGGAAAGTGGATTACCTGAATGGACGTGTGGACGACCTGGAGAAGAGAGGGCGAAGAAAGAACATTCGCATCCTCGGATTCCCCGAGGGCGTTGAGGGAGATGATCCAACACGCTTTTTCTCGTCCTGGCTCCCTAAAGCGCTACATCTTGAAATGAAGATGGGCCGGGTGAAGCTGAAAAGAGTAAACCGTGCCCTCGGCCCAAAGTCCCCCGCTACACAGAGACCCAGGCCAGTGCTTGTGCGTTTTCATAACTACCAAGACAAACAACGCGTGATGAATGCGTCCTGGGAGCTGGGCAGGAAAAATCAAGCGGTGAAATACGGCGACTCCACAATAATGTTTTTCCAGGATCTGTCTGCGGCTGTTCTGCGCCGGAGGAAGGCATATGACGCGGTAAAAAAACGGCTCAAGTTGCTTGGCGCTGAGTACCGACAAATCTACCCAGCCCTACTAAAGGTAACATTTCGAGGATCATCTAAGGTGTTTAATGATCCTGTAGAGGCAGAAAACTATGCTGATTCACTAGAGGAGGCACCCGCCACTAAATAACTAAGCCGGCATCACTGCTCAGTTGATCATGCCCCCCCCCCTTTTTTTTTTTTTTTTTGGCCGATCTTTATCGATGGCTGAGATCATAAATGTATGTGAATTCTACTTAACCTGGAGTTTTGATTTAACAATGAGGCTAAGTATGGACATCTATAGGCACGGCCTCCCAGCGCCCCGGACGGACTGGTTATCTTTTTTTCCGTCAGAGTTCCCCTTCACTCGATCTCCTCCATGACAGGAGAAGGACAGTGTTTACGCTTTATGCCGATGTTAGGCGAAGTGTACTTTATGTACACAGTTCTTAGTTATTATGGTTTATTTTGTGTTTTTCTTTGGCCCAATGTTCAACTTGATATTTTTCTTTTCTATTATATTGTGCTGCTTTCTTGGAATAATACCGTTTGTAGTTAATTATGTCTGGTTTGAAATTTTGCACTTGGAATGTTCATGGATTACATACACCTGTAAAGCGGAAAAAGGTTTTAAATTACCTCAGGAGAGAAGCAGTTCAGATCGCACTGTTGCAAGAAACTCATTTAAATGACAGTGAACATTTGAAGTTGCGGCAGGAGGGCTTTGGAAAAGTTTATTGTTCATCTTTCACTTCAAAAAGTCGAGGTGTGGCTATTTTGATTAAAAAAAATGTACCACTCAAACTCTTGGATTGTATAAAGGACACATCAGGATGTTATGTTATGATAAAAGGTTTGCTTTTTGGAGAAAAAATTGCATTATTGAATGTTTACAACCCACCCGGTTATCCAACCAACCTCTTAACTACAGCTTTTTCTAAAGCCATAAATCTTAATGTTAAACAGACACTCATAGGTGGAGACTTCAACTGTCACTTGAACCCTATCATGGACAAATCTCCGTCTGGTAAATTATCATTTTCCTCTCATGCTAAGATTATCAATGCATTCTGTGAAGACATGGATTATGCTGACGTCTGGAGGGCTCAGCATTTAATTGATAAACAATATACATTCTTCTCGAATGCCTCACGATCATTTACAAGGATTGATTATTTTTTGCTTCCTAAAGTTCTATTGCGATCAGTTACTTCTAGCTCAATTGGCACAATCGTTGTTTCTGATCATGCTCCCGTTTTTATTCAGTATACTGGGGTACACTCAGTGATACAACCCAGACATTGGAGATTGACTCCCTCTTTACTTAAAGACCAAAAATTTGTGTCTTACTTTAAAGACGAATTTGAAGTATTTATGTCTGTTAATTTGGTCTCTACAAATGACTCATCATTATTATGGGAGACCTCTAAAGCCTTTTCTCGGGGGATTATTATGTCCTACACGTTTACTAAAAAACGAAAACAGTTCGAACAAAGGAAGATCCTGGAGATTAAATTGGGACGTGCCGAGAGAGAATATGTAAAGCATCCATCTGTACATAAAAGTAAGGAAATGTCTGCACTTCGAGCTGCTCTTGATACACTCTTAACGGGGGAAGCTGAAAAACAGATTAGATTTACAAAACAACAACTGTACGAACATGGAGATAAAGCAGGAAGATATTTGGCATATTTAACAAAGAAAAAGGCTGATTCACAGACTATCCCTTCTGTCATAGACAGACATGGGAAGCAAATATCGCTTCCGGCTCTCGGAGAAGACGCCACGCAGGCATTGAGCAGCTGCAGTTCTCAACTCTATTTACCGCATAAAAGCGTAAATATTGAGAAAAGCAACTTCTAAACATGCCGAGAAGAACCCCAGTGTCTGAGGAATATGAGGACTTGAGGAAGACACTTGATTTTGTGCTGGAAGAGATCAAAGCTATGAAGATTGTTCACGGACAAATTCTGGATGCTATCGGAGAGGTGAAGCAGGTCCGGGCTCTGCAGGAGCAGTGCTTCAACAGGATGGATATAATCGAGAAACGAATGGATGACCAAGAGCAGATCTCCAGATCTAACGACGTGATAATCACCGGATTGAAAATCAAACCCCGGTCCTACGCGCATGCAGTGACCGCCGGGAACGGTGAGGAATCCGACGAGCAGGAGACGAGCTCTGTGGAAAAACAAGTGGAGGACTTCCTAAAGTCCAATGGAATTTCTCTGGACACCAACAATGTGGAGATCTGCAAACCGCTTCCCAGGAGAAGAGACACCGACAAACCAGCAATCCTCTTAAAGTTTGTCAATCGGAAACACAAAGCAGCTTTATTGAAGCAAGGAAGAAATCTGAGGGGAACCAACGTTTTCATGAATGACAACCTCACGAAAAGGAATGCCGACATCGCCAGAAGAGCACGTTACTTGAAAAAGCAGGGTAAAATTCAGGGAACCTGGGTGAAAGACTGTAAAATTTATGCCAAACTCTGTGGCTCCCCTGAGCAGTCCAAGGTTGTTCTTGTCAGGAGCCTGCAAGATTTGGAAAAATATTTACCCACTACAGTCTAAACAAGAGATACGTGAAGATGCTGGTCTTACAAGATGAGGAGGCAAAGTCTACTATCCATGGCTTCTAAAAAAAACAACACTTTTTCTTCAACAGTCACCCGCAACCACAACTCTCAGAGAGATCTGAATGGTGAGCAAACCGACCTTAAAATATTCAGTGATAATGACAACAACCTTCAAGACATCGACCCTGATCAATTCTTTTCCACTGTTAATATGGACTGCAAATATTACAGCATAGATGACTTTAAAAACTCTGTTAACCCAGAAGAAAAACTGTCATTCACTTTAACAGCAGAAGCATGTATACCAACTTTGAAGACATCAAGGACTATTTACAGAACATCGGGCATTCCTTTGATATCATAACCATATCTGAGACTTGGTTCAGCCGCGACAAGGACGCTGACTTTGAATTGGAAAACTACGAACTTAACTATGTGATCAGAGTAAACAAAAAAGGTGGAGGAGTCGCAATATATGTGGAAAAAAATACAAAGTTTACGGTAATTGATAAATTGTCTGTCGCAGTGGATGGAATACTGGAATGTCTTACAATTGAAATATGTAACAATTCAGGGAAAAATGTCATTATAAGCTGTGTTTATAGGTCGCCAGGGTCAAGCTTAGAAGTGTTCAGTGACTGGATGGAAAAGATGTTTACCTCTCTAAATAACAAAATATTATACATCTGTGGAGATTTCAATATCGATCTGATAAACCCCAGCAAACATAAAGGAACCGACGACTTTATCAGCAGAATGTATGCTATGAGTTTATATCCAACCATAACAAGACCCAGCAGAATCACTACTCAAAGTGCTACTCTTATTGATAATATTTTTACAAATAATATAGAATACACTCATATGAGTGGACTAATGATATGTGACATAACTGATCATTTACCAGTTTTTGCACTATTTGACATCAATGTGAAGACAAAGAAAATTATAAAAGAACCAGTCTACAAAAGGCTAAGAAATGAAAAAACCATGAATGCTCTGAATAATGACTTATCCAGACAAAACTGGAACTCTGTGTACAGAGAGAAAAATGTCGATATTGCTTATAAATGTTTTTTAGAAATATTTAGGTCACTTTACAATAAGAACTGTCCAATTTATAAATTCAAGAACAAATATGCCAAATGCCCTTGGTTAACCACCGGTCTACAAAATGCTTGTAAAAAGAAAAATAACCTCTATAAAAAATTCTTAAAACAGAGGACAAGAGAAAGTGAACAAAGATATAAGTCATATAAAAATAAACTAACTGAAATAACACGTTACAGTAAAAAAGTGTACTTCAACAATCTACTGAATGAAAATAAATACAACATAAAGCGAGTTTGGGAAATATTAAATAACATTATTAAAAATGGGACAAAAAAGCGAACTTATCCAGATTACTTTACAGATGAGAAGGGTCAAAGCTATGACATCAATGAAGCAGCAAACGGTCTCAATAACTACTTTGTAAACGTGGGTCCAGAGTTGGCAGCGGAAATTCCAAAATGCAAAACTAGCAAAGACAATAACCCACCCATCGAAAGGATCCCACACTCAATCTTTCTCTCTGATGTGAACGAAAATGAGCTGATATCAATTGTGAATAATTTCAAATGTAAAAACTCAAAAGATTGTGAGGATATAGATATGAAGGTGGTGAAAAAGGTCATTCATAGTGTATCTAAGCCTCTGACATACATTTGCAACTTATCATTACAAACTGGGAGATTCCCAAACCAAATGAAAATAGCCAAAGTGATTCCTATCTATAAGAGTGGAGACAAACACCAATTTACAAACTATAGACCTGTTTCTCTTCTTCCACAATTCTCAAAAATTTTAGAAAAAATATTCAATGATAAATTAGCTTTATTTATTGAAAAATATAACATTATAAATGAAAACCAATATGGTTTTAGAGAAAATAGATCAACATCATTGGCTATCATTGACGCTGTGGAGGAAATCACAAATGCTCTGGACAAAAAGAAATATGCAGCTGGAGTTTTCATTGACTTAAAAAAAGCATTTGACACTCTCAATCATGACATCCTACTTGACAAACTGGAAGTGTATGGGATAAGAGGACTACCGTTAACTTGGGTCAAAAGCTATTTAACGGGAAGAAAACAATTTGTCAAGATTGATGAATATACATCAGAAACCAAAGAGATAAGTTGTGGTGTCCCACAAGGATCAATTCTGGGCCCGCTGCTATTCAATATTTACATAAATGATATATTCAATGTTTCAAAGCTGATGAAACTCATATTATTTGCTGATGACACAAATATATTCTATTCTACAGACAATCAAAGGGAACTTATAAAGGTGGTGAACACAGAGTTAAATAATATAAAACTATGGATGGATTACAACAAATTATCTTTGAACCTAAATAAAACCAAAGTGATGTTTTTTGGAAACTACAACACAAATAAAGAGCCCTCAATTGTAATAAATAATGTCTTAATTGAACGTGTTACAGAAATCAAATTCTTAGGGGTTTTTATCGATGACAAACTAAGTTGGAAGCCACACATCAGACACATACAAACTAAAGTCTCAAAAAGTATTTCAATCGTAAATAAATCTAAACATATATTAGGATACAACAGTAGATATTTATTGTACTGTTCTTTAATATTACCATATTTCACCTACTGTATAGAAATTTGGGGGAATAATTACAAGAGCTCACTACATCCTCTCTTTCTACTTCAAAAACGAGCCGTCAGAGTTGTACATAAAGCCGGATATCTTGATCATACGAACAATCTATTTTATCAATCAAGACTTTTAAAACTGCATGACCTTGTTGATTTTTACACTGCGCAACTTTTATACAGAGCCAGCTGGAAATTGTTACCATCCAACATCCAAAAACAGTTCTTAGATAATGAAGGAGGCTACAGACTGAGGGGATGTAGGAACTTCAAGATCAAACTGATAAGAACCACAAAGAAAAGTTTCTGTGTGTCGGTGTGTGGCACTAAACTTTGGAACAGTTTAAGTAATGAGCTCAAACAATGTTCAAATATTCAAATATTCAAGAAAATGTATAAAGAAACTCTTATTTCAGGATATGAAGATAAGAAGATTTAAGGATCAACAGGTGTTTGAATAATTCCAAATACATGTGTGAACTTGATTGAGGTGAAATTATCAAAGCTCTTTTAATTACAACCACTGAGTGTTACATTGTAATGTGCAATAATGATTACTGAAATTTTTAAATTACAATCAATAAGCTATTGATTTTGTTTACTTGATCTGCAAGGTGTAGCAATAATTTCTGGTTTAATCTTATCATGTGTTCTAATGATAATCAATTATTATTACATATCGGTATCGTTACTGTTTACTGAAATCATGAATGAATGTTTTCTGAAGATCATCAATCATTTCTAGGCACTGGATTTTGTTACTTGAAGAGAATCTATCTGATCAGAACCGGATTTAAAACACTGTAAAACTATCAAATGAATGAACTCAGTAGGGGTGGGATTATATAAGCTTGCTTCTTCCCACTCCTTTTCAAGCAATAAATCAAACTCTACTTATACTTCAGTTAATGATCACTGTATTTAATTAAGCAAATGTGATTTAAGTGACATTTTTGTTTTGTTTTCTGTCTTTTTAATCTATGCATTTCATCATTTCTGTAATGAGTTTGATAAATATGTGTATTTTTTTTTTTATTGCTTTGACTACAATGCTTGAAATAAAATAAATAAATCAAATATTTAATAGTTTAGATATCAATAACGTATTTAAGGATTTCTATGAGAAATTATATAAATCTGATCAACAGCCTGATTCCTTTGAGAATATGGAAATTTTCTTTTCTAACCTGAAGCTTCCCTGTCTGTCAGAGGAACAAAGAACATGTCTTGATGCCCCCATATCTGAAAAGGAAGTACTTGTTGCAATTAAAGCGCTGCAATCTGGCAAATCCCCTGGACCTGATGGGCTCAGTGTGGAATTTTATAAAGAATTCCATAAGTTATTAATTACTCCTCTGTTAAATATGTTTAACGACTCTTTTGTTAAAGGGTTGCTACCACGGTCCTTAAGAGAAGCGAATATCTCCTTGATTTTAAAAAAGGGAAAAGCACCTGAGGATTGTGCATCATACAGGCCTATTTCACTTTTGAATGTGGACCTAAAAATACTGTCTAAAATCTTAGCAATGCGAATGGAGCGTCTACTACCTGTACTAATTAACAATGACCAAACTGGGTTTGTTAAGGGTCGTAATTCCCACAATAACATGCGTCGATTATTAAACATCATTCAGTATTTTCATCAACACTCTAGAAGTGGTCTTGTGCTTTCTCTCGATGCAGAAAAAGCTTTTGACCGTGTAGAATTGCCATATCTGTTCTATATACTACGCAGATTTGGACTGGGAATGAATTTCATAAACTGGATAAAACTTTTGTACGCAGACCCCCTCTCGGCAGTACTTACAAATGGTTTGCAATCTCCTTATTTCGGTATCTTCAGAGGAACAAGACAGGGATGTCCTCTATCACCGCTACTTTTTGCACTTGTGATCGAGCCCTTGGCTGAGGCCATTAGGACAAATAACAGTATATCTGGTCTCTGTATTGAGAATAGAGAACATAAGATTGCACTTTATGCCGATGACATCCTGATAGTGGTGACAAAACCAAATGTATCAATTCCTTGCCTCGTTGAGACAATAAAGCTGTTCAGTAGTTTCTCAGGCTATAAAATAAATTTTAGTAAATCCGCGGCTATGCCCTTGGGCATCTTGAAACAGGTGCCTGTACAACCTTTTCCTTTTAAATGGTCACCAGAAGGTTTTGTGTATTTAGGCATCAATGTTACACCTGCATTTGATGGAATGTATAAAGCCAACATTCCCCCACTGCTTGAGCGCATTCGACTGGACCTGGAGAGATGGAGCAATCTTCCAATTTCCTGGGTTGGACGAGTATCCTTAATAAAAATGAGCATTCTTCCTAGACTGCTCTATCCACTACAAATGATACCTGTATTGTTATCACACAAAACCACCAAACAATTAAATAGTTGGCTCAGTTCCTTTATATGGTCTAAAAGAAAACCACGCCTAAAATTGTCCACGTTATGTTGCTCATCTTTGGATGGAGGCCTGGACCTCCCAGACATTAGAAATTATCAACTTAGTGCCCACTTGCGTGTCATATCTGAATGGGTAAGCAATAGTCCTACATGTCTTTGGATCGACATAGAGAGTTATTTGTCTAATTGTCCCTTAACAACTTTACTTTTTATTAAAAAAGATAAATCACTAAAGTCTTTCTGCAGGAATCCTATTACAATTTCTACCGTCGCAGCATGGCGAACAATAAGAAAGTTGGAAGGCAGGTCCCAGGTAACTTCTGTTCTCACACCATTATGCAATAATCCAGATTTTTTGCCTGGGATGATGGACAGTAGATTTTGTGTCTGGGCAAACAAAGGGTTATCCAGATTACAAGATCTGTTAGAGGGGCATACAATGATGTCATTTAATCAGTTAGTCAGAAAATACAATGTCCCAAACACTGACTTTTATCAATATTTGCAGGTGAGGGACTTTGTTTGCAAGAATATAAGACATCCACTTTCTTATGATGTATCAGATGTTGAGAGACAGGTCTTTTTGATAAAACCAGCAAGTTCCATCAGTGCATTCTATCATATTCTTAAATGTAAGGCTTCAACTAACACGCCACAATTGAAAAAAATATGGGACAAAGAACTTGGTTTAGAGATTACTGAGGAGGAGTGGAAAGATGTCTGGGAAGGTGTAAAAACACTGTGTGTTTGTAATAGAGTCAAAGCAACTCAACTCATGATTCTCCACAGATCCCACATCTCCCCCTATCAGCGGCAGAAATTTAAACCTGGCGCCTCCTCCTTGTGCTTGAAGTGCAAAACTGAGCTCGGTACCCTAACACATTGCTTCTGGTCGTGTTTAAAAGTTCAGCAGTTCTGGCGTGTTATTGGTCTGGAAATGAATAAAGTTCTATCGGCTAACTTGAACAAAAATCCCTTGTTCTTGCTGTTGGGATTACCTGACCCTGTTATCAGTGATAAATATAATAAGAAACTTTACAGAATGCTCACTTTTTGTGCTAGAAAGTGTATCCTTATAAACTGGATCTCTGATAAAATCCCTTCTAAAGCACAATGGCAAAAAACTGTTTTTAGTTACATGTCTCTCGACTACTTAACTTGTCAGCTACATCATAAAAATGTTTTTGAAAAGATATGGGAACCTTTCTTGTTGTATGTTGGACTAGACATTTCCACAATTATTAAGAGAGCATTTGTATTCTGACTTCAAACACGTATGTACAATAACGGCTCTACTGTTGTCTGATCTTTCCTTTTGATGGTTATGACTCCAGCACATATAATATAATTTCTGTATCCGTGGGCCTGTTTTTTGTTTTTGTTTTGTTTTGTTTTGTTTTGTTTTGTTTTGTTTTGTTTTGTTTTGTCCTGTTCTGTTAATATGTTGAAAAATAATAAATATATAATTTAAAAAAAAAAGGTAGCATGTTTCTAGTGTTCTCACTGGTCTGATGTGTCAGCAGATCCAGTTTGTGTAAATGTGATTTTGGGCCCAGCAGCAGTGTCCCATCTCTGGGAGAATTGCCTGCTGTCTGTAGGTCACTTTTCTTGGTTTTGTTCATTTGCTTTATGGACATTTTTGTGTTCTGGTTCTGTTTAGCATTCATTCTTGTTGTTCCTGTTTAGCTTATAGTCTCAGCCATTTTAACTTTTAGTGGCCACTCACCTGTTGGGCTGTTGGGGTTGGTTGTGACACAGAGGTAGAGCGGTCACCCTGTGATTGCAAAACTGAAGGTTTGATTCCCACGTGTCAAAGCATCCTTTGTTAGACTCTAAACCTCTCGATGCTCCTGGTGGTCTAGCTTGCATCAGTGTGAAGAGAACTTGTGTCTCTGTATAAGTATAAATAAATAGTCATAATTGCTTCAGTGTATTTCTGTTTAGCGGTGTTTCCAGTGGGGGTGTGCATCTCTGCTATGGCCACACCAAAGGCTCTGTCGTGCAGTCGATAACGATTTTTAGAGAAAAAACCACAAAGAACTGGAGATAAAGCATAACTTGAATTTATTATATGAGCATCTTAAATTCAGGGAGAGTCAAGGCTAACACAACAAACAGAATACACATCTAGTAAATGTAGAAAACAAACTTCCCACATGCTGACTGTCTGGCCACTAAAAGCAAAAAAAAAAAAAAATATATAAGAAAATGGCAGGGCTTCCCTACAATAAAGATGACAGTTTCACTCTATTAAAAATTTGCACTGGGTACTGGGGCTGTTATGCTGGTCCAAGTCTTCTTTTATCTGATCCCATCTCATCAATTCAACCACTGGCACCTGTTCAGGGGGCGTGTTCAACCTGAGAGGTAACAACAATCCCCTTCACGTTGTAGCAGTGTTTCCAGCTAGAGCTAGGGCCTACATCCACATAGTTTAGAGAAACCAGTTCAGGTTCACTTTGAACCAAGAGGAAACATTTTTGGTAACACTTTTAAAATATAAACTAACTGGAACCAGGTTAGTTTACTAGTTAATTACTAGTTGGCTTGTTACAAATTCATTTCAGTGTTTATTTGCATAAAATGTCCAAAGAAAATGTTAAATTGTATTTAAGACATAAATCAAGTGGTCCAGAGTCCTGGTTCTGACGTCTTTTCCTGTTCCAGAGACAGAACGAGGATCCAACCCTGACTGTGTTTTTCCCTGATCCACACATAGATCTATCTAATCCTGAAAGGTTCTGTCTGATCAATGAATCCCTCAATCCTTGATTGGCTCATATCTATACAAATGTAGTTTAAAGAAGAAATTGATGTTTTAGAAAATAATTTGTTTGTCTGCAGGTCTTTTTCTTTCTCCAGATCTTGGAGCTGCTGAACATCTGAATCCAACTGATCTATATGGTCAAATTAAGATCATCGTAAAGTGAATGAAAAAAACAAACAGATTATGAATTTGAAAACCGTTTTAAACTTAAATTTTAAGAAAAATTGAAATCTAAAACTGTTACCAAAAAACGTTTTTGTATTTTCAACATTTAGTTCCGTCTTTACCTCTTTGCTTTCAGTTCTCAGCTTTCAGTTTCAAGTTTTCACTGCCAAACTAATCGTATTTTTAAATGGGGTTGGGGCTTTGAGCTCATTGGCTACTGGGAGATGATTTCCCATGATTCCCAAAGAGGTTGTGGTAATTTAAGGACTTTTCTGATCTGAAACAATGTCTATAGATGTACCAGACATTGGGAGAGCGTTATCACCAACGTAAAGTGTGAAAATGTTCTTGTCTGAGAAAAGTGTAGAAAATCTGTAGTAAGAAGTCTCCTCCTTGACCAGATAGAAATCCGGTTCTGGTAGCCAATGAGCTCAAAACTCCGCCTCCACATTAAAAACAAAGAGAGAACTAAAAAAAGTTGTAAAATCATAAATATGATTTTTATTATTTGGTGACAGTCTATGGTATAAAATTTTTCTTTTTATGTTTTACTGTTTTTATTTCTCTCAAGTTTACCAATTTTATTTCAACATTTCCATAATTCTTTTCAAGCTGATCCTAACTTGACCCCATAGTGACGTTTCAGATCAACACCAAGTTAGAATAAGAGGAAGTGCAGTTCTCTATCAGTCCACCAGGGGGGATGCAGTACGATAACTGTCCACTTGATGCTGAGAGAGACAGTGGGGCGGATCTCAGATCAGTTCCTGCTGCAGCTCTGACACTCATCTCCACTTCCTCTGATTCTTCCATCACTCTGCTCTCCACCTCCCAAGAACACCGTCCAGTCACCACATCTCTGCAGACCAGCTGCTGCTGCTGCTCGAGGAGGAACATCAGTCAGACTTCTTCCACCTGCAGAGAGAAAGTAGAGAGCCAGAGATGAAGGAGTGTCTCCTGATCCTGGTCTGTCAGTCAGTGATGCAGCACAGCAGCAGAAAGAGCAGCAGGAGCTTCAGTCCTGTTCAGAGCAGCAGCTTCCTGTCATCTTCACCTGTTGGAGCTTCTGCTGCTCTGATTGGCTGACTGTTGTCCTGAAGCCTGTCATCATTCTCCTCAGAGCTTCACTGAGAAGCTGCAGCTTCACAGGAAACTCTGCATCTTTGCTCTCAGACTAACATTAGTACCAAACATCTGGAAGCAGCTGGACTGACTCCAACCCTCTACTGACCCCAGAGTCTGCAGTTTGGAGTTTGGACTCTGCACCAGATTCTGGAGCTGCTGAACATCTGAAGAACGAAGGCTGTTGTCTCTCAGGTCCAGTTCTGTCAGGTGGGACGGGTTGGACTTCAGAGCTGAGACCAGAGCATCACAGCTGGTCTTTGACAATCTGCAGTCAATCAACCTGAATCCAGAAGAAAGAGTTGAGTTTAAAGACAAAGTTCATGATTTTCATCCTTCACTTCTTCTAAAGAGTTCAGAACTGAAGAAGATCAGAAAGTTTAGGAAATGTCCAAAGATGGGAAGCATCGGCAGCAGATCAGAATAGTCCAGCAGAAGCAGCAGGATGCTGGAAAGTCTTCCTCCCAGTTTTTAGGAGATGATCTTCCAGTCCTTCTCTGCTGCAGCCCTTCAAGCAGAGACTTTCAGCTCCAACAGATCAAAGCAGAGAGAAGAAGGAAGTGATGAGGAAGAGTCAGCAGCAAATGTTGGACATTGATCCATGATCCACGACTACATAGTCAGAAGCTGCTGGGAGCTTTGATGGATGATGTGAGGATGTTTGTGGATGAAAAGGTGAGGATGTTTGTGGAGGATGTGTCTGTCAGAGCAGCATCCAGCTGCTCCATTTGGACTCTCAGCTGCATCTGCTCAAACACAGCAGGACTCAGAGTGCATGTGAGCGTGCACGGCTGCTTCTTCTGCACTTGCATTAAAAGAATCTCTTGGACCAAAGCAAATCCACACACAGAGCTGATGAGCCTCATGTCTTTAGTCCTAACACAACATTGTCATCACATTGATGTGAACACAACTGAAACATGGATTCTGACCTCAGAGTCTGCAGTCTGCAGTCTGGACTCTCCAGAAAACCACACAGAGGAGAAACTCCTGAATCCTCCAGGCTGTTCCCACTCAGGTCCAGTTCTGTCAGATTGGACAGGTTTTTTTTCAGAGCTGAGACCAGAGCTTCACTGCTCATCTCTGACAAACTGCATCTCTCCAACCTGCAATCAGACAGAAAAGTGTGTTCAGGAGCAGTGATGCAGCTGGAGGTCCAGGAACTTGGTCCATTCAGTCAGGTGGGACCCGCCCTGATGACAGACTGACAGATGACATTTTAAGGAGAAAATTTGGGATGATAAATGGGAGGGGGGGGTCTGATGAAAGTCTGATGGTGGCAGAGGAGATGGAGGTGCTTGATGTCTGATGTCCACACAGAAGGCAGATGCTGGCAAAGAGAAACCTGCAGAAATACGGTTCTGGTGGAGTTTGTGAAATGACGGCTGGTTTAAGAACACAGTTGAGTGAAAGAAGCAGAGACTTTACTGCAGATTCTGTGACTGTGGATGAAAGTCCTGACATGACTGATACTGCACAGATGGGTGTCTGCATCCAGGAAGTAGACTCCAGTTTTACCCTTACAGAGGAAATTATGGACATCAAATTGATCCATAGGACAAAGATATCTTTGAAAATATAGGCCAATGTGGAACCGCCATGAAACAAACTGGTTGCACTAACAACTGATGGGGCAGCAGCTATGAGTGGTGAAAAAAGTGGACTAGTGGGAAGGATGTGAGTAAAGATGCAGCAGGAGAAATGTACTGGTGAGTTCACAACAGATCACTGCATCATCCACCAGAGCACTATGTGACAAAGTCCTGAAGATGGACAATGGAATGAGCTCTGGAACACAAACTGTAAACTTGATCTGAGCTAAAGGTTTGAATCTCCTGCAGTTTCAGTCCTTTATGCAGGAGACAGATTCAGAGTTCACTGACATTCCTGATCTGACACAGATGAGTTGTAGAAATGTGACGTTCAGGAACTAATCAAATCTTTTGAATGGATCATTAACATGAATGATGGGAATCGAGTGGCCATTGACTAAGAAACCATTTTTCTGTTCTTTTTTCCTTCCCCTGAGTTTCACTCGGTCACATAAATGCTCAGACAAGCTCCTCTTCCTAGTTTTCATTTTAGATATCACATGAGTTATGCACACCTAATATATGTGAGTACCTCTGTTAAATTAAAAAAAAAAAGTAGCCTCAGAGTCTCAGCAAGAGCATCACCTGTACTCATCACATTGATGTGAACACAACTGAAACATGGATTCTGACCTCAGAGTCTGCAGTCTGCAATCTGGACTCTCCAGAAAAACACGCAGAGGACGAAATCCTGAATCCTCCAGTTTGTTCCTGCTCAGGTCCAGTTCTGTCAGATTGGACGGGTTTTTCTTCAGAGCTGAGCCCAGAGCTTCACTGCTGCTCTTTGACAAACTGCATCTTATCAACCTGCAATCAGACAGAAAAGTGTCTTGAGGAGCAGTGATGCAGCTGGAGGTCCAGGAACTTGATCCATTCAGTCAGGTGGGACTCTGACGGATGACATTTTCAGGAGAAACTTTGGGATGAAAAATGGGAGAGGAGGGGAGTGGGCTGTTAAGCAATTTCTGTTGGATTTTGTCCCAAAAACATGAAATTAAATGAAAATGTGATGGATTTGAAATTACTTTAAAATGAAATGGAACTGACAATTTAAAATGAATTTTCATCTGAATTATGGAACCAAAAACCACAGCAGTTTAAAATATTGATTTTTAATCATGTGGAATATTATTATAATTCCACGTCTTTTTTCAGAACCTCGGATTTCAAAATCAATATTTTCCAAAGTTGCTTTGTTTTTATTTCATGTTGCTGATTTTCACAATGGCGTATTTATTTCATGAAGAGCTTTTTCAGAGGAATGAGTCTATCTGTCAATCAGTGAATCTAAACGCTCATTTGCTGATCCATGGAAATCGACTCATATTCCTCGATACCCGCTCTGCGGACGGTGTTCCAGTCAGATAGATGGCATATTTTAGCGATATCTGTGCGGCTTTGCTGACATTTGATACAAACTGTCTGCAGCAAAATATGCAAACATGGACGACTCTGTTTTTGTAGTTTGAGGGTTTGTGTGGACCAAAGGAGCTCCGGTCGTCCACGTCTCGAAGTCCCCCATGAAACACTCCTGACTCTTACGCCATTCACTCAGCTCTCCTTTGCTCTGCAGCTAACGGCTCTGCTGTCTGAGCTCACAGATCCAGTCTGACGTCATCGTGCTTTACACTTTGTCGGCTCGCAGGATGAGGCCAGCTGGCGGACCGACAGAGAGTCAGACCAGACAGCAGTGGATAGGGGAACAAGCCCGCTCGGGCCTCCTGAACCTTATGATATTTTTTCTATTTTCATTGAGACAATGATTATAAATCAGGTCCTCTGTTTTTATTTTTCCCTTATAGGGAAAATGTTGAACCTTTCCTGCGAAAGTTTCTCTTTCTGGTTGTAAAACGCAGCGGAGATCCGGGGTTTGATTTGGGGATCACTTCCCCGTTCAGACCTCTCAGAGCGCGTTATTAAAAGAATCAGTCTCTATCCTTTGGATATACTTTTTTATTATTACTTTTCCGGCGAACTGAACAACAGACCCTTAACTTGCGCTCACACACACACACACACACTTTTGCGCTGGGCTCACTGATTTACACGTAATTTAAGACGTAGTTTGACTGCAGGACCTGAAGCAAAGCCTCTCTGGGATGATCTCATGAACTCAAACATGGAAACATTGTTATCATGTGGAACTATTCAAAATAAATAAACCTGATCTTTTAACACTCCGTGTGCATTGTCCATCCATGCATTTTGAATGAGATTAACACAGCCACAGCTCCAAGTGGCTATCAGACTAAAAACATTAGCTGCTAGCTCCTCCCTCACGCGGCATGGTGTGTTTATTGAAGTCCAGTTCATTAAAGCTTAGTGGAACTCCAACAGCCACTCAGCCTAACTTAGACCTCTACTAGATGTTCATGAGAAGATGAAAATTGCAGAACCGACCACAAAATCACCCGAATTATGCACACTCGCCCAAAGCCACTTCTATCCGCAAATTTAGAACCAAAACTGCCCAATTTCTGGTAACACTGTGGATGTGTTGAGGTGCACACTCCCCCTAGTGTTGAGGAGTGGGCATTGCACCGTCACGTTCACTGAAGCATCTTCGATCGATGTAGTCGGGGTGCTGCTGCTCATGTCTGAGTAAAGGAATAGCCAATCACAAAAGTGTCCCCGCTTTGTCTGGTTTGATTGACAGACAGACATTCTCCTGAAAAAGCTCTTCATGAAATAAATACGCCATTGTGAAAAACAGCAACATGAAATAAAAGCAAAGCTACTTTGGAAAATATTGATTTTGAAATCTGAGGTTCTGAAAAAAGAAGTAGAATTTTAATAATATTCCACATGATTAAAATGAATATTTTAAAATGCTGTTTTAAAATAATGAACAGGTTTTTAAAGTAAAATGAAATATATTGAATAATATAATGGCTAATTTAAAATCTGTGTGCAGGTTTTTCACCATTTCATGATCTTTTTATATATTTATGAGGGATTTATTGGTTGATTGTGTATTTGCATGAGGTCATATTTATTTATTGAATTAAATATTTATTTATTTAATTATGAACAGTATAGGACTCCATACAGTGTGGGCATTACTAATGCCAAAAAGGATCTTGAGTGGCAAACAGTGGCAGATGCATGCACCGGGTGACACGCGTGGTTCCTCCGAGTGCTCCTCTGTAACGCCGGGCCCAAAAGCCTGCAGAGGTCCAACAGGACGGCTTGAGGAAGTCGGAACCAACTCATAAGCCACTTGTCCTCGTTTGCCAGCAAGTCTTCTTGCTGTCTAAAGATGCGTTCACTCCGAATTCTTCCATTTGCCACATCCTTTAAGAGCGCAAGATCAGCCATTGTGCGTCATTCCGCATTGTGATGGGGCATTTTATTTCCCGCCATTTAATTACATCTGACAAGCTACAGATGTCGGTAATAATCCACGTGGAAATGGGAAATTGATCAGCGCAAATGTAATTTCTTGTTGCTTTCTGAATGGTTGAGACATTCAAATTCAAATTCAAATGAATTTTATTTATGAAGCACCTTTCATGTCAAACAGACAGCTCAAAGTGCATTCCATAAAAAACAAACAAGAATACAATAAAAACAAACCCCACATATGAAATAAAATCATTAAATAAGCCACTCATAATAAAACACACAAAAACAAGCACAAGTAAAAGAGAAATGACAGAGCTTAAGAAAAGAGAACCCAGAAGCCGCCGTCCGCCCTGTCCTCCTGTTGGCCGGGGTGTCAGCATCTATGCAACACAAGCACAACTCATTCCCAGCACTCCCCGCCCCAGAGACCCCCAATCCCCAGGCCCAGAGCACCAAACATGGGCGCACCAGGCCCGGCAGCCCGGGGAGCCGGAACAAGAGATGCCAGAGGACAAGCATGGCCAGAATCTCTGGGAGCCCGAACACTAACACCCCGGCCAAAGGTGAGAAAACACTTGTAAACAGTCTAAAATGTAAAAGTAATAAAATAAGAAAGTTAAAATATAACAACAGGTAAGATATGCAAATATTACTTAAAATAAAATAAGATAAGATGATTTAGTGCCTAATAAAAAACAATACGCCATATATTGTTTTAACAAAAATAAAACAAACTAAAGGCATATGCATGAATACCATAATTCCGTAGCTTATGAAGAAATGTTTTAATATGAAAACAACTTTCCCCAGTGGACAATTTATATGTCCGTCTGTCTGTCTGTCTGTCTGCCTGCCTGCCTGCCTGTCTGTCTAATTGCACCTATATCTGCTCCGCCAGACGGACACATCAACGAGAATATCAGTTTTGTACATCATTTCGTTCTGTTAACTATATTATTTATGAGGATGAATTGCACAACATGCCAATATTGTAGAACATATTTCACTTTTCTTTCTGCAAATATGTGTTCATTTGAATTTCTGTTGTGATTTTGGTTTGATTCTTTTTGTTTGTTTCACTGCTGATCGATCAAACTGGTGTTGGTGTAGCTGTTAATTGTCAGACTTGCTTTGTAAAGTCTTCATGTTATTTCTGAGAGGCAGGATTGTCATTTTCACTTTCACGTTTCTTACATCTGTCGACGGTGTCGCCGTTTCTCATTTCACCCGTTTTTGTGCGTATGCCTGGGTCAGAGCTTGAAGGACCACACATTTTCCTGTCAAGTTTGCTTTTTATAAATATCAACTATTGCGTAGAGAATGGCGTACACCTTTACGCAACGTTTATAAATGAGGCCCCAGGACTGCTGCTGAACTAGTTCAGATAGTTAACGGCACATTTGATGGAGAGAAATGACAGAAACACAATATTGGAGTGTGTCTGAAGGTCACACACACAACAAGGTCTGAAGAATTCAACTTGTGTTGTTCTGAGTAAAGTCAGCCTGTCCATCTCTCACAATGAGCAGACATGAAAATAGCAGCTAGCAAGGTACACAAGCACACACGATACAAAAATGAATCACTTGGAGGCAGAACTAGGAAAGTGTATTTTCTGTCAAAGCAGAAGATCCAGAAAGCAGAAGAGTTGAAGAAGAATCAGACACTTTAGCAGACGCTTTTCAGCTGAGCAGAATCCTAAAATGAAGCTGCTGTGAAAGTTTGATGGTGGCAGCGGGCATCACCGCGTAGGCCCCCCGTCACTACCAGGGCCCCGAAGTGGCGAAAAAAAAAAAAAAAAAGAAAGACCCAAATCTGGCAACCCATTTCATAGAATTTCCGTACCAACGTGCACATTGGGTCAACTCAGGGAATTGTGGGATACAATCCCCTTTGCCTGTTTTGGACCAAATAGGGTTGAGCACGGGTGTTTCTCTTTGCCTACATGTCATATGGCAGTTTTGTTGTTTCACCCCTTAGCCATGTCTTCCTGTAGTGTTTACTTCTTTTTTTGCACCATGGGTGTGGGAAGGGGAGAGGATGATCAGACTTGTGTGATTTACAATGTAGTGTGTGACAAAATAAAAGCTCTCTCTGCCTCCACCGTAGCATTGCTACAGTATTAGTCCGCCTCACATAAATTACTAGTCTGTGAAGATTTTGTCTGATATCAAACTGGTCCGTGGCGTAAAAATGGTTGAGGGCCCCTGATTTAGAGAGTCCATTAGAGACGAAGAAACAGCCGAAGACCAAACAAGCCTTGTTGTTATGTCTAACGAGGTGATGAGGAATGAACCAGGATTCCTCAGAGGCATTCACTTCCTCTTCACTGAGCTTTGTGACACATCCTCCAGTAATGAGCTTGTTTATTTCTGCCTCATATTCTTTGGCTAGTTTTGGATTCCTCATTAGATGGCATTCATTGTTGTGAAGCTAAATGTTTTCCTGTGATCTTTCCCGATGGTAAAAACATTTTCCATGAAACTAAAAGGTATAAATTGACTTTCTATGACACACTATGCTGACAGTAGTTTGCACAGGACATCAAATACATCTTCTTTGCACAGTACATGTTGGAGGTGGAGAAGGTTGTATCTAGTGCAGGGGTTCTCAAAGTTGTTGTAGCGGAGGACCAAATTAAGAACTCAACATTAGACTGGGGGCCAAAGTTGGTGAAAAAATTGGATAAACAGAAAAAGTTCTTTTTAGTAACTTTAATGACCAAGTGTCATTTGTACAGTTAACCAGACCCTCCAGATGTTTCCCAGTAGCGGTCGGAGGATGCTGCCCGCAGATCTTCTACTCGTCTAGTGATTGTATCATTTGATAGCCTTTCTTTTCATCTGGATAAACAATGTCAGCTACTTTCAGCTTACGTTCTTTTTACAAACTCCCCATCACTGGAGGGATTGCTATGCCGGGCCGTTTCCAAAACCACAACGTAGCTTCTAGCGCATGGCCGGCCCTCCCTGTACGCGAATTAAGCAACCGCGTAGGGCCCCCGTCACTATCACTACTCATCACTACCCCGAAAAAAATAAAACAAAGAAAGACCCAAATCTGGCAACCTATTTCATAGAATTTCCATACCAACGTGCGCTCTGAATGTTGTGCAAAAGAAAGTTGCCTGCACTTTTGTGATCCCCCCCTTCAACACACCCGAACCAATCTGGCAACCCGAATGAGGACGTTACGCCCCTCTTAGCAACGATTGGTCAACATCATTGCATCTGACCCTGGCACAATGTGCATTTACGAGCACATTTTGTCACACTGATCAGACGACAACAAGAGAACTTCATTCTGCAGAGACTTTATCCATCAAGAGCTGAAAAAAGATGATGAACTTCAACATCAATCACAAGGTAAGTTTGGAGGATCATGTTGGGGACGTATTTTTACATTATCCTGCCTTTCTATGCAGCTGCGCAATTTACGTAAAATACTAATCGATCCGAGGTGAAGAAAATTGCACATAAGGACACCGTTTGTCGTAATTTCCAATGGAAAACTCGAAAATAATTCTGATACCCAATTCTCCAAGATGAGGTCGGACATGACCTTCTAAAACGATGGTGGCGTGATGCTGTAGTATCGCGAGACTCAACGAGACCGGTGTGGCAACTCAGCTTGGCGGTGCATAAGTAGCAGAACAAACATTTCATTATTATATCATTTTACCGCAATACAAATTAGCTGTTAAACTAACATCTGTAAAAGTTGAATAAGCCTTTTGACAGCCTGGAGGACCTGGAGAATTATATAGACGGCTGCTACAATACCGTCGTTATGGGGAAGACCAACACCACCACTCCTTCCTCCAAACGCGTCCGACCAGGAAGTTCTCCTAGAGCTGCCTCCTCTCCAGGCAGTGGAATCAGCGACGCTTTAGATTCCATTGATAAAAAGCTCTCCAGCCTTGATTGCCGCTTGAATCTGCTAGAGATCCTTCATAGAGAGTTCCAAGGCCTGCGAGAGTCTCTGGAGTTCAGCCAGCAGGAGGTGCGGGAGCTCGCAGCGGAGAATCAGGCCCTCAGAGAAAGTGTCAAGACCTTGAGCAGTGACACCGCTCGACTAAAGAAACCCTCCTGGATCTTCAGTCGAGGAGCATGAGGGACAACCTGGTGATCTCTGGAATTCCAGAGGAGGCAGGAGAAGACCCGGGGGCGACGGTGAAATCCTTCATGGAAGCCCACCTGAAGGTCCCCAAGGAGGAGGTGCAGAAGATCGCGTTCCAGAGGGTGCACCGGCTCGGAGGAAGAAGGTCCGACAACCAGCGTCCGCGACCGATTGTAGCCAAGTTTGACCACTACAAGCAAAAGGAGTTGGTGAAGAGACGCGGCTGCGAGCTGAAGGGGACACATTTCAGCGCCAACGACCAGTTTCCGGTTGAGATCCTGCGGCGCCGAAAGATCCTTTTTCCTCTGAGGAAAAAACACATTGCCAACGGGTCCAGAGCCGTGGTTTCTGTGGATAAACTCTTTGTAGATGGAAGGCTCTTCCGAGACCCGGAGATCACCCCCTGGCTTTGCTGAAGATCTGACATCCGAAAAAACAGCGGCTAAACGTGTTGAATGAATGAAACCGGCTCATCAATCATCCCACCTCCATCTCGCTGAAGCAGTTTAAGTTTTCTCCCCTCTCATGTTTCTGTTGTTTTTCTTGTTATGTTTGTTTCTTTCTGTTTTTCTTTACCTCTTTCTTCTTTTTAGTTTCCCCCTCTCTCCCCCCCTCCTCATATGTAAATTATCCAAAGGCAACACGTCCCCCGGTAAGTTGGTTTTTATTTATGCACGGAACGGGCACGCGCGCGCAGACAAGCGCGCACACGGGCAAGCACACGCGAACCAGCACACACTCGCGGTCATTCCGCAAACACCTCACATAATAAGCCCACATAGGACACATGCAACATGCAGCTCACACAGTCAGGAAACGCTCACGCACACAAACGCACAGTGTTTTTTCATCGATCAGCGGGCACGCGCACACGGACCGGCACACGCTCTGTTTAGCCTTACATTCTCTTGGTCAGAGCAGTTATGAACAGTCTTAACATTGTTAGCTGGAATGTGCGTGGGCTTGGCTCTGGACCAAAGAGATTGAAAGTGTTATCTCACCTGATTGATGTTAAAGCAGAGATATAGCCTTACTGCAGGAGACCCATTTATGTACACCATCTCAGCCTCTCCTGTGCAGCTCAAAATTTCCAGTCATATATTCTTCTAGTTATAACTCCAAGCAAAGAGGAGTTGCTGTTTTGATTAATAAAAACGTTACATTTATTCATAAGGATACAGTTACTGACCCAGAAGGTAGATTTGTAATTATTAATATATCCATCCAGATTAAGGACTATTGCATAGCCAGTATCTATGGCCCGAATGTTGACGAATTTCCTTCTTCCACAGATTCTTCAGCTCACTCTCGGTTCACTCTGACTCCACAATCATTATAGGAGGAGACGTCAATCTGATTCTGGACCCTGAACTTGACAGACTCAGCACAGCAGCAAACCAGCGTACATGGCAGTCTGCAAGTATTCTAAAGCAGTACATGAATGATTTGGGTCTCTGTGACGCTTGGCGCTCATGTCACCCAAGCACTAAAGGGTTCACCTTTTTCTCTCCAGTTCACCGCTCACACTCCCGTTTAGACTATTTATTAATCAGTAACTCTCTTTTAAAAGAAATTAAAAGTTCCAACACTCATCCGATTATTATCAGTGACCATGCACCAGTCTCTGTAAATATTTCTAGGGACGTATTAAACCTCCAGGTTGTTATACAACCTGGAGGTTTAATACGTCTCTGTTAAAAGACCAGGAATTTATTGAATTCTCTAAAAAAGAGTGGGCAACCTTCTTAGACTTCAACAATACTCCAGACATCTCACCGTGCATTCTGTGGGAAACAGCAAAGGCAGTTATGAGAGGGAAAATCATTTCTTATTCAACGCACAAAAAACGCAAAGAGAAAGCAGATTTATTAGAACTAGAAAATAGAATCAAAACCCTGGAGACTGCTTATGCTGCTTCTGCACAGGAACACATTCTGGGAGATCTGAAAAATTTAAAGCTGCAGTTAAATGACATCATTAATAAACAAACACAATTTCAAATACAAAGGCTACGACTTGAAAGATTTGAAAACTCTAATAAATCTGGCAAATTTCTGGCTAATCAGCTTAAAATTAATATAGAAAAATCATCAATCACCTCTATTACGGACCAAACAGGAAATGTCACTCATGACCCGGTCAAAATTAATAACGCATTTGAAAACTTTTATAAAAACTCATATCAGAAACTTAGACTCTCCGCTCTCGTTGTCTGAACTCCATGAAGCTCTGTTACTTATGCCTGATGGTAAAGCACCAGGGCCTGACGGCTTTCCTGCTGAGTTTTATAAAGAATTCTTGGAACAACTGGCACCAACGTTTTATGAAACGGTCACATCTATCAATGAAAGCCAATCAATGCCACCTAACATGAACTCAACATAATCCTAACAAACCAAAGGTAATCCAACATAATCCTTCTTCTAAAACCAGACAAAGATCCCATTAGTCCTTCAAGCTATCGCCCTATTTCTCTAATCAATGCAGATGTAAAAATTATCTGCAAAGCACAGAGAATAGAAAAAATCACTCCTCACATAATTGACGTCGACCAAACTGGATTCATCAAAGGCAGACACTCGGATGACAATCTCCGTAGACTTGTTAATATAATAGACTTTGCCACCATCAAAAACCAGGAAATTGTCACGGTGCCTCGGTCAGCCCCGCCTCCCTCAGCTCTGCTCCTGACNTGTCCTGCCTAGCTCTCATGTTCTGCCTCTCTGTCTCAGGATTCACCCAAACGAAGTTCACCTGTGTGGAAGTCTGCTGTTACTCACCTGCAGTCCGGAACCAAGCTCGGAACCCTCCTGCCGCGGTATTCCCTCCAGCCTCGCCACGAGCCACGTCCGGATTCACTCCTGTCAAAGGATTTAGTTCTCGTAATCCTCTCCTGTGATTAAAACTCACTTACCAAGCTACTTACCTGTCTGATCATTCTGAGTTCCAGCATCTGGGTCTGTCTCGCCTGAAAACCATGACAGAACGAAATGACTATACTATCGCTGGATGCTGAAAAAGCTTTTGACAGAGTAAACTGGAAGTTCCTCATTGCTGCCCTCCTTAAGTTTGGTTTTGGAGAATCATTCATCAAATGGATCAAAATATTATATCACAACCCCAATGCATCAGTTAGAACTAATAAACAGACTTCCAACAGGTTTTTTCTTGGAAGAGGAACCAGACAGGGTTGCCCACTCTCTCTTTCTCTTTTTGCTATATTTATTGAGCCTCTAGCTGCAGCAATAAGACAGAATGAGAGCATTATAGGAATAAAAACCAAACACAGCCATCATAAAATTAGTCTCTATGCAGATGACATATTACTGTTTTTAAGTAATTTACATTCTGTAAATGAAACAGCAACAATCATTAATGAATTCTCCTCTATATCAGACTATTCCATTAATTGGAATAAGTCTGTTTCTTTACCACTGAACAATAATGCGGAGCAAAGACTCACAATACCAGTTAAATCAGGAAATATCAAATATCTAGGTATCCATTTCTCCCCCAAACTATCAGAACTGGTGCAGCTAAACTAAAATCATATCAGCTTGGAAAAAATGTCAGCCCAAGGTTCAAGTAACTTTGAAAGAATTTGGTCTCTCTGGTCTCCCATATCTAACTCCATGACTTAGGGGGTGGGGG
>JAUDJI010000109.1:12205-33287 GCA_037389245.1 Oryzias sinensis | reverse complement strand
GGTCACAAATGATCTTCCAGAGCAGGCATATTTCCTGGGAGCCGTAAGAGGGGAGGATAAAGATTGTGCATGGACTGTAACTTTACCCATAAAAAATGTGAAGGTGAACTTTAAAATTGACACGGGAGCGGATGCTACGGTTATTGATCAGGAGACTTTCAAAAAGATGAGCCCTACATCTGAACTGTTGGCTCCAGATACACAATTTGTAAGCCCTGGAGGTGAACTCAAATGCATGGGGAAGTTTCTAGGCGAAACCAGCTACAAAAGAAAAAACTATGCATTTAATGTGTACGTGATACAAGGAACAAGCTGCTTATTGGGTCGCAGTGAAGCTGTAAAATTGGGCTTAGTGAAGAGGCTCGAGGAGGTCTCAGACGTGTTTGGAGCTGGAGGACTGCTTAAGGCAAGGCAAGGCAAGTTTATTTGTATAGCACAATTCGTACACAAAGTAATTCAAGGTGCTTCACAAAACAGAAAAATGCATTAAAATCACAATACATCATAGAAATAATCAACATAAAATTTACTTTAAAAGAAAAGGAACAAAAAGATTTAAAAAGAAAGGAAGGAAAGAAAAGTGCAGATAGGACCTTTCAGTCATATACACGGCTAAACAGAAATGTTTTAAGTCTAGATTTGAACATGAACACAGAAGAGGCCTGTCTTACGACTTCAGGGAGGCTGTTCCAGATTTTAGCTGCAGAATATTGAAACGCTGATTCCCCTTGTTTAGTTCTGACTCTGGGAATCAACAGGAGGCCGGCCCCTGAGGTCCTCAGAGTACGAGATGGTTCATATGGCACTAACATGTCAGAGATGTACTTTGGTGCTCGGCCATGGAGAGACTTGTACACAAGCAGAGCTGCTTTGAAGTCTATTCTTTGAGGTACAGGGAGCCAGTGCAGAGACCTGAGCACAGGACTAATGTGATCATACTTCCTGGTTTTGGTCAGGACTCGAGCAGCAGCATTCTGGATGTACTGAAGCTGTTTTACAGCTCGTTTGGACAGGCCGGTGAGCAGGCCGTTACAGTAGTCTAACCTACTGGAGACAAATGCATGAATAAGTATCTCCAGGTCTGGCTTTGACACTATGTTTTTGATTTTGGCAATGTTTTTCAGATGGTAAAATGCCGCTGATGTTACTGACTTGATATGGCTGTTAAAGTTCAGGTCAGAGTCCATGATTACCCCTAGATTTCTGACTTGATTTGAGGGTTTAAGAGACAGAGAATGAAGGTAGCTGCTGACACTTTCTCTCTGTTTCTGTGGGCCAAAAATAATAACTTCGGTCTTGTCTGAGTTTAGCTGGAGAAAGTTGTTCTGCATCCACGCGCTGATCTGTTGGAGGCAGTGGTTGAGAGAATCCACCGGCCCATATTCACCTGTTGTCAGTGACACATAGATCTGAGTATCATCTGCATAGTTGTGATAAGATATGTTATTACTGCGTATTAACTGCCCTAGTGGCAGCATGTAGAGGTTGAACAGAAGGGGTCCCAGGATCGATCCCTGGGGCACACCACAATTCAAGCCCATGTAGTCTGAGACACAACTCCCAATTTCAACAAAATATTTCCTGTCTTCTAGATAAGACTTGAGCCAACTTAGGGCAGATCCAGAGATGCCAACCCAGTCTTGGAGTCTGTGCAAAAGGATCTCATGATCAACAGTATCAAAGGCAGCGCTCAGGTCTAGCAGGATTAAGACAGAGACTTTTCCATCATCAGTGTTCAGGCGGATGTCATTGGTTACCTTGATAAGAGCAGTTTCTGTGCTATGATGGGGTCTAAAACCTGACTGGAAAACATCAAACGAATTGTTTAATAAGAGAAAGTCAGTGAGCTGTTGGTAGACAACTTTTTCAAGGACTTTTCCTAAAAATGGCAGATTAGAGATAGGTCTGTAATTATTCAGTACAGTGGGATCAAGACCGCTCTTTTTCAGGAGGGGTTTAATGACTGCAGTTTTTAAGGCCTCTGGAAATATTCCAGATTGAAGAGACATGTTAACTATTTGAGTAATTGATGGCAACACACTGTTCAAGACAGACTTTAGAAATCTAGTGGGTAACACATCAAGGCAGCATGTAGACAAGCTCAGACGGGTGATGGTCTCTTGGACAGTTTGGTCACTGACAGGTATAAAGTGAGTCAGCTTAGAGTGAGTAGGTGGCCGTTCGATAGTTATATGTGTTGTGGAGTTGATGGCTTTTTTAATGCCCTGAACCTTGTCATTGAAAAATACAGCAAACTCATTACATTTAGGTGTACAAACCAATTCTATTGGTAGCTGGGTTGGAGGGTTAGTTAATCTGTTAACTGTTGTGAACAGGATACGAGAGTTGCTGCTGCAACTTCCAATTATTTCAGAGAAGTACCTTTCCCTTGTTCTGCATAAGATCTGGTTGTAAGCGTACAACTCCGCCTTATATATTCCATAATGAACCTGGAGTTTTGACTTGCGCCACTTTCGCTCGGCTCTGCGGCACTGTTGTTTCTGTGCCTTGACTCGATCATCATTCCTCCAGGGAGCTTTCTGTCTATGTTTTCTCAATTGAACTTTCATAGGGGCAATGGCATCCAGAACATTCAAGATGCTAGAAGTAACAGAATTCAGCATTTCATCAACATTGGCACCAGAGACGTTTTCAGGGTTTATCATTTCTACAAACTGTGCCCTAGTGTTCTCATTTATTTGTCTCCTTTGGACAACTGCAGGGCCAGGCGGTGGTTTGGGAGCAACAGACAGGTCAAAGAATACACAGAAATGATCAGAGAGGGCGACATCAACCACACTGACATTGTAAATAGTAACCCCCCTTGTGATGAGCAGGTCCAGAGTGTGCCCTCTGCTGTGGGTGGGGCAACTCACATGCTGAATTAGACCAAAGGTTTCAAGGACAGCATTGAGCTCTTTTGCATTTCTGTCATTGACATTATCAACATGAACATTAAAATCACCTGTAATGACTAGACCATCAAAGTCTGTGCACACAACTGAGAGCATTTCAGTGAAATCATCAATAAAACTTTGGCTGTGTTGAGGAGGTTTGTACATGACTATGCAGAGTAAGGGAGGAGTTTGTTTTAGCTCAATCTTAAAGGACACATACTCAAATGATGAAAACACACCAAATGATAGTCTGTGGGTTGCAATATTATCTCTAAACAGTGCAGAAACGCCTCCACCCTTTTTATTTTCTCGTATTTCCGATTCATGTTTGTAGTTGGGGGGAGTTGATTCGACTAGAACTATGTTTCCTGTGTTTTTGTCAAGCCATGTTTCAGTTAAAAACATAAAATCAAGATTAAAAGAAGAGATAAGATTATTGATTAAAAATGATTTGTTGCATAAAGATCTGACATTGAGTGCAGCAAGTTATAGATTAGTTTCCTTGGGACTGGTCAAAACCTTCTTGCAAGGGATGTGAACTAGATTTCTTTGATTGGACAGTCTAACTGCCCTTTTTTGCATTCTACGTGGTGCAACTACAGGTATAGCACCAGAAGGAAGCTGTTCATCACAGGGCCCCAGTCTGACATAACCTTTCCTAGGACACTGGGGGCCCGTTTCATCCTAGCTCCGGGGAATAGCACCTCTAGAGGCGCGCAGGAGAGGTTGAGTTGAGGGTAGTTTGGGTGATGGACCGGGTGGAGCGGGAGCTGGACGGGATTTGGGTGAACGACGGAGGGGGCGTGTTGGAGGGGGTTTGGATGAAGGCCGTGTTGGAGGGACTTTGGGTGAAGGATAAGGAGGGGGCACTGGAGGGGTAGGAGAGCTCCTGTGCGGTGTGAGGCTCACAGGTGTTAGGGGAGCCATCTTAATTCCTGACTTAATGAGGCTATCAAAATGGCTAGGTAGGGCCATGGGTGAAAGTGGGGGGGACGAAAAGGAAAGCGAGTCTTCACTGAGAGTAGATGTAGCAGGGGGCGCCCACAGCTGGTCAGATGGTGGTATTTCTGGGGCCAAATCTGGTGGTTGTTGTTTTGGTTCTGCGTTTGGGTCCTTAGCTGGCGGTGGTTGTTGTGATGCTGGTGATGCTGAGTCCTCAGATGGAGGTGGTTGTGGTGCTGGTACTGCCGGATCCAAGTCATTGACGGGGGTGGTGGAGGTAGTGTTGTTGTCGTTGTGCTGTGGTTCCTGGGACACTGGCTTGGACCTTCCTTACTGCCTTTTCAGGGCCTTGGCCTCTATGCCCCAGAGCGTGGAGGAGGTTCTTCACTAACTCTCTTGCTCCACCTCTGTTCAGGTGTGGGCCTCTTCCCATGAATAGGTCCTTTCGTTTCCAGAATGTATTGAAGTTCTCAATGTAATGGAATCCTCTGGAAGCACACTCTCTGGAGAGCCAATTGTTCAGCTGAAACAGACGGCTGAACTTGAGTGACACCCCATCGATGTTAGGAAGAGGTCCACTGATGAATGCTTCAACCTGTGCACCAACTGTGGTAGCAAAACTGCTTCCTTTGAACTTTGAACATGGCTGTGGCTTGTAAGCTCTAACAACCTTCCTTGGAGTAGATAAGTCTTAAATGTCACCAAACAGGGGGTCACTTTCAATCTTCACCTGCTTCTCAATAAACTGAACAATATCAAGAAGGTTGACTCTTCTGTGAAACCTTTCCTGTATGTCACAAACAACGTGTCTCCATTTATCCTTCAACTTATATGGTAATTTCCTGATAATAGCTTGCATATTGCCAGGAACATCTAACTCGTGCACGAATTCATTGTCTTCCATAACATTACAGCATTCTCTAAGTGGGAAACTGTATGCTTGTAAAGCTTTTACATCTTCAGATTTTATAGCAGGCCATGAAAAAACTTTATCCATATCTGCAGAAATTATTTTAATTGAGCAGCCAAAATGTTCTTGAAGTAGTAACTTTGCTTTAACACAGGGGTGTCCAAAACTGCAGCCTGCGGGTCTGTTTTTATTGGCCCGCAGCAAATTTTGAAAATATAATTGAATTTGGCCCGCTCTTGGCGCTGTTACACTTCTCAGTTTCAACACTAGATGGAGTCGGTCACAGAACGGAGTGGGTGTGTGCTCAGCGCCCCGCTTGCCACCAGAGAGAAGAGAGGGGGAAGAACGCGTGCAGGTGGGGATGAGTGTGTGAGCACGGAGCAGAGGCAGTGGCGGATTTTAAAATGGGTGAAGTGGGTGGTGGCGGCGCCCATTATGTTACACTTAACGTGCAACTAAACTCAAAGAATTAGCTTTGAGCTTTTATTTTGACATACCTGCAGCAGCCGACACTTTACACTATTAACTTGGAACATCAGACTCTTAATAATGTCTTCCTCCTATTTGCTCTTCACACTTATGGTGCAAAAAAAAAAAAAAAACCGAATAACTCAGAGTGAAACAACGTAAAACAGGCACATGAAAAGGAATTAGGCAGAAGAAACACCCGTGCTCAACCCATTTTCGACAAAAGCAGGCAATGGGGATTATTTCCCACAATTCCTTGCTTCGTCACAGCAGACCCGACGCGCATGTGACCACCCTCTGCTGCAAGACGCTTGCCCCACACCTCTTTGCGGTAGTCTTTGAACATAAGTCAAAAAACTCGAGAGGGGGGCGAAACTCTCCGGTGGCTGGATGAATCACACTAACAGGTGATTGGGAGTCGTTTTCTATCTGACAATCAACTCTGGGCAGCAGCTGCGCGCTGTCGTCATGGAGACGGAGCCGCGTGTGTCAGAGGGAGGGGATTTTTTATGGATTGAGGTTTTTTGGAGGATTTCTGCTGTTGATGTTGCACAAATTTAGCAAAATGCCAAATATTTTTGGAGTAATCCCACTGATGAGTTCTATGATTTAGTTTTTAATGTTTAATAAGACCTAAAAATAGTATTCACAATAAGTTTTTTTTAGATCTGATCCCTCTGATATGTTTCACAAAGACACACACAGGACGTCACACATTAAGAATTTATTGCTAAAAATGAAGCAGGAGTCCAGCTCTAAAAAATGATAAAAGAGCAAAGAAAACGGAATTATTTGATTTGTTATTTCTTATTATTATTATTTCCAGGCTTTCTTTGTTTTGATCTGCAGCATGTTCATATTTGTATAATTTTGACAGAATATATTTCTATGGAGAGAAAAATATTATAAGTTATTTAAGGTTTAACTTGAGTTACTCTGGATTAATGTTCCTGTTTTTATTCATATTTATGTTCAAAAAGTTCAGTTTAAAAGGTTTAAAAGTTTAGCTTTAGTGTGTTCAGGGAGTAAGTTAGTGTAGAACCGCCACTGGGTCGATATATTGTGTGTTTGGAGGACGGAGCCAGTCAACCACACTAACAGCTACGTATGTAAAGGTCTGCTGGCTTCAGCTGCTCAATAAACCCGTTCTGAACTGCCTGGTTGGAATGAGGTTTCATTGTCTGAGTGAATGTTTCATTTTGATGTGCGCTTGTTTTATGTGGCACAGATCAGCATCACTGCTCCACTGAGAGCAATGTTCTTCACATTCTAGGTGAGTTAGAAATACACAGTAATCATGTGTCAATATGTCACCTCTGTGTGACATATTGACATTCTGTATTTGGCCCTCACCAAACAAACTTTGGACACCCCTGCTTTAACATATCCAGAATCACTGGGCATTTGGATACAACTTCTTACCTGCCCTCGAGGTTGACCTCTTGTGTACTGTTCTAAAAAATACTAACAATCCTTGGCACTGTTTGTTTTAGCTTCAATCCTGTCTTCAAATGCGCTAATGAATGACCTGTAATGGAGAGGATCGTCATCAAATACTGGAATCTCTCTTTTTGGGAGTGAAAATAAAGACTGTTGATGAACCAACAAAGACGTGATTTCCTTTTGTCTTTCCAACACTGATATTCTTTGACCAGCTGATGATGTTTCATGTGTTGGTTGAGGGTGAGACTGAGTCGTAGTATACACTTCATTTTGTTCAGTCACTGAGTTCATCTGATCTACATCTGTATTTTGAGTATGAGTATCCACTCGATTTACTTTAGTATTGACGACTGGCTGTGAATGAGGCTGACAAACTGTAACACTATTGTAAGATTTTTGTTCAATAGCTGTAGGCTCAAATGATTCAGAATAAGGATTTAAGGTTTGCGTTTTCAAAATAAGAGTTCATTCCATCAGATCCATTATGTGAAGCAGCTGCTGCTTGAGAACAAGCTGAGCTCTGCTGGTACACCTTTACTTTAGCCACTGATGCTGCAATTTCAGTCTCCAAATTCAGTTCTTCTTTCCTTTTCCTGAGCTGTTCCTCTTGCTCTTCTAAAGCATGCTTTTGTTTTAACATTTTCTGTCTTGCCATTAATGCAGCAATGTCTGCTTCAGCTTTAATGCGTTCTGAAGATGTTGAGGATAGAGATGATCTACTCCTACTCGAGTGGCTTTTGTTTGATCTTCTGCTACCAATGTTGGAAACACTGTCATTTGGCTTCACATCATCAATTGCATCATTGCTGTTCTTTGACCCATGAGAAATGTATGAGTCTGCTGCTTTTTTGACTGAAGATTCAACAAATAACTCAGACTGCTGTGGATGAGAGGTTTCTTCTGTGGTGGAAGCCTTTTGGTCACATGACTGGTCATATGCATTTGAAAGCCAACTTCCAACTTCAGCTATAAATGCAGAATTAAATCTATAAATGCTTGAAAACCAGTTATTTTGCAGTTCTTGTTTTTCTAAGGCAGGGGTGTCAAACATGCGGCCCGCGGGCCGTATCCGGCCCGCCAGGTGGTTTACTCTGGCCCAGACATGAAGAGTAAAAATCATAAGAATGATTAAAAAAGAAAGCAAGTTTCTAGTCCATTCCTGTGGCGAGTTATGATTTTTTTAAATAATTAACCGAAATGTGTAATTCCGCCACTAAGGGGAGCAAAGGAAAGGAAAAACAGGTGAAACAGCATATCTCTACATGTTCCAAAAGCGAAACCTAACAGCAGTAAGTCTGGGTAAGATGCACTTTGGTTCCCTATGAGCCTTACACCTGTTTTTTTTTTGCGATAAGGATGATCAATAGAGACACCCTCATGACCAAAATGTTGTCAAAAAGTGAAGTGGAGTAAAGAGCTTTCCAGGAAAAATTTGCAGTTTTTCTTTCTTTCATGAAGCTGAATGCAAAACCCGAATCCTTTGTATGTCATCAACATCGCAGTGCTCAAAGAATATAACATTCAGCACCACTAAGAGACTCACCATAAAGAAAAGTTTCTGGATTCCTTCTGTACTGTCCTTGCTGAAACAAGACGTACGGAATTCCAGCGCCTTTAACTCTGCTTCTAACTTTGCTTTGCTTAGCTGTAGCTCTGCTTCTTTTGCTGCACTTGCTTGCTTTTGCTGCTCTACTTTAAGCTTTGCTTCTTTTTCAGCAAATAAAGCTCTTGCCTTTGCTGCTTCTGCTTGAGCACGTGCTTGAATAGCTGCACTGGATGCGGAGGAGCGAGAGCTTTTTGTGGTTTTTGATGCCTTTTCTGACTTAGCCGCATCCCTTTGGTCTTCCATCTTCTTTTAGTTTAACTCCTGATTTTCTTCACCTTTTTACTGTACTGTCCTTGCTGAAACATGACGTAGCTTTCAGCTAGACAGCTAGCCAAACTTTGTTCCAAAAAACAAGACGTGTCCTCTTTGAAGTTGGTTTAATTAACATTCTTGTAATCTGGAGTACAAAGTAAAACTGTAAAAAATACAGAAATAAAAACAGTCAAATAGCAGTCCTTTTAAATAACATTAAACAAATGAATCAAGAAGTTTAGCCGTCGTGAAATGCACACAATATGTCAACTGCACATATTCTACATTACAGCATTATGTTTAACTTTAAACTTATACGTCAAATTTAAAACAATGAAACTTCCTAAACCTCTTTTAAAGTATTTTTAAACCCACAAAAATGCATACAGGTGTTGCTTCTGTAGGGAATCAACCAAAGGTTCGATGGGTTTTGAATGCAAAGCAGGCTAGACATCAGCCTTCAGCATCAACCGGCGTTTTCTCCTCCACTAGCTTGCATTAACACACTGAGAAGATTCTTTGCTATACGTGGACCCGTCAAGCAGATACAATCGGACTGTGGAACAAACTTCGTGGCGGCTGCTAAAGAGCTAGGGCTCAGTCAAAAGGAACTAAATGTGACAATGCAGACTTTTTTGAGCCAGCAGAACTGTGAGTGGGTGTTTAACCCACCTCATGCGTCCCACATGGAGGGTTCCTGGGAAAGGCTAATAGGGTTGTCAAGGCGCATCCTTGATGCTATCCTGCTCAGAGACAACATTCAGCTCACTCATGACGTTTTGTGCACTTTAATGATGGAAGTAGCAGCAATTATCAATGCCAGACCACTTGTTCCTGTCTCAAGTGATCCAGACTCGCCTTCCACGTTATGCCCTGCTATGATTCTCACACAGAAAGTAGGAGTGCCCCCTCCTGAAGGACAGTTCACAAACAAAGATCTCTATAGCAAACAGTGGAGACAAGTGCAAGCTTTTGCAGACAAGTTCTGGCGTCGCTGGCGCCAGGAGTATCTTCCTACTCTTCAAGCTCGGAGGAAATGGACTGTATCGAAGAGGAATGTGAAAGAAGGGGATGTTGTACTCATGAGGGACTGTCAAAATATGCGCAACAAATGGCCAATGGCAAAGGTCACAGCTGTCTTCCCTGGAAGAGATGGCAGAGTCAGAGAAGTGCAACTCAAGACATCAGAACAGGGAACCTTGAAGACATTTAAGAGACCTATTTCAGAAATAGTTCTTCTTTTGCCAGTAGATTAGAAATGCTATGTTTTTTTTTTAAGTTAAGTAGTGACCTAATTAGGTCAGACGGGGAGTGTTCTGCCTTTCAGGCACGTTTTCCAGATATGTTTGTGTAAAGACTTTTATTTTGAAACCGCTGCTTTTATTTTGGCGAAGTCACTTCAGCCGGACGTGCTGGAATGCAAGCTAGTGGAGGAGAAAACGCCGGTTGATGCTGAAGGCTGATGTCTAGCCTGCTTTGCATTCAAAACCCATCGAACCTTTGGTTGATTCCCTACAGAAGCAACACCTGTATGCATTTTTGTGGGTTTAAAAATACTTTAAAAGAGGTTTAGGAAGTTTCATTGTTTTAAATTTGACGTATAAGTTTAAAGTTAAACATAATGCTGTAATGTAGAATATGTGCAGTTGACATATTGTGTGCATTTCACGACGGCTAAACTTCTTGATTCATTTGTTTAATGTTATTTAAAAGGACTGCTATTTGACTGTTTTTATTTCTGTATTTTTTACAGTTTTACTTTGTACTCCAGATTACAAGAATGTTAATTAAACCAACTTCAAAGAGGACACGTCTTGTTTTTTGGAACAAAGTTTGGCTAGCTGTCTAGCTGAAAGCTACGTCATGTTTCAGCAAGGACAGTACAGTAAAAAGGTGAAGAAAATCAGGAGTTAAACTAAAAGAAGATGGAAGACCAAAGGGATGCGGCTAAGTCAGAAAAGGCATCAAAAACCACAAAAAGCTCTCGCTCCTCCGCATCCAGTGCAGCTATTCAAGCACGTGCTCAAGCAGAAGCAGCAAAGGCAAGAGCTTTATTTGCTGAAAAAGAAGCAAAGCTTAAAGTAGAGCAGCAAAAGCAAGCAAGTGCAGCAAAAGAAGCAGAGCTACAGCTAAGCAAAGCAAAGTTAGAAGCAGAGTTAAAGGCGCTGGAATTCCAAAGAGCGGCTGCTGCAGCCATTGCACAAGCAGAAGCATTAGAAGCAGCTGAGGAACTGGAATCAGAAGAATCAGATTCAGTTGCTCAAGAAAAATTGCAAAAAGACATTCAGTTAAGAACAAAAGAATATGTTGAAAAACAAGTTCAACTACAGTCACAAGAAAGCCGCACCCCCGCAGCCCCACTGGGCCATTGGAAACTTCCGGACGCAAAGCAGAAGGTTTCCAGATTGAATCTCTTGATGGAAAAGTAGTCCTCCAACTACCGTCACTCATCGAGTGCAATGAGATACTGAATGACCGCTCCGAAATCCCCACGCCAGATGCAGCCCGCTGTCACCTGAAAAAGATATCACAGTTCATACCAGAGCTTGACCCCAAGGCAGAAATCCTGATCTTATTGGGAAGGGACATTTTGAGAGTTCACAAAGTCCGCCAGCAAGTGAATGGGCCCCACAATGCTCCTTTCGCCCAGAGACTGGATCTAGGATGGGTCCTGATTGGAGATGTTTGTCTGGGAAACTCGCATAAACCAACCATAAGCACATACAGAACCAATGTGTTGGAAAACGGACGCCCATCTATATGTACCCCCTGCAACAGCTCCATCAGGCTGATTGAAAATACCTGCAAAAGCGGGGAGGAATGGAGGAAACTCAACAGTGCATCAGTTGCGACTTTAGGAAAGAGCGTTTTCAATGAAACAGCTTCGGACAACAAACCCGGCCCATCCATAGAAGACAGTCTTCTTGCAGTTAATGAATGCAGAAATGTTCAAGGATGGCTCAAGCCACTGGGTGGCTCCCCTTCCTTTCCGACCACAGCGCCAGCTTCTCTCCAACAACCGTGAGTACGCCCTGTCTCGACTTTATTCACTGCAAAAAACTTTACAAAGAAACCCAAAGGTCAAAGATCAGTTTCTTGTGTTTATGGATAAGATCTTTAAGAACAATCACGCAGAAGTTGCTCCACCACTGGGAGAAAATGAGGAATGCTGGTATCTGCCGACTTTCGGAGTTTTTCACCCACAGAAACCAGAGAACATACATGTGGTGTTTGACTCTAGCGCAAAGCATTCAGGGATGTCTCTTAACAATGCTCTCCTTAAAGGCCCAGATCTCAACAACTCTCTTGTAGGGGTCTTAATCCATTTTCGCAAAGAGCAAGTGGCTGCAGTTGCAGATATTCAGCAGATGTTCCACTGCTTCCTAGTTCGCAGTGATCACAGGAACTACCTGAGATTTTTGTGGCACAGAGACAATGATATGTCCAAAGAGATCATTGACTATAGAATGCGGGTTCATGTGTTCGGGAACAGCCCATCTCCCTCTGTGGCCATCTACGGACTCAGGAAAGCCATCCAAGAAGGTGGACACAAATACGGACCAGACACAGTTAAGTTTGTTGAGCGCCATTTTTATGTTGATGATGGGCTCATCAGTGTGCCTACAGACGAGGAAGCCATCAGCCTCCTCAAGAGAACCCAAGCTTCCCTCAGCAAATCAAATTTGAGGCTGCACAAGTTTGCATCAAACAGTGACACTGTTTTGCAAGCATTTGCACCTTCAGTGTCAGATGTAAAATATTCAGTCTGCATAAAATTAAATAGACCAACTTCTTTTAATTGAAATTAATTTTATTTGAGATCCATGTGATCCAAGTGATAAGGCTACTATGTTGGTTGAGGCATTTTTTCAAATTGAGTAAAAAAAACTAAAACAAAGCTGTTAGTTTGTCTTTACGTTACCGGTCCGGCCCACTTGAGATCAGACGGGCTGAATGCGGCCCCCGAACCAAAATGAGTTTGACACCCCTGCTCTAAGAGAAGCAGTGGAATGACAGATTCATGAAGCTGATTAACATCTTTCATTAATGTCTTTAAGTTATCAGAGTGAGACTGAACAATCTTAACGTTTTCTTGAGTTTGCATTAATTCTTTGAGGTTTCTGATTACAGTTTTTATTTCATCAATCTTTCTTTGATGGTCTTTCTGTAGCTTTTCAATCTTGTTTTCCAAAGCTCTAACAGTGAGCTTTGGTTGTCTTTTTTCATCTTTATCTTTAACATCAGAGTGTTATATAGATTCGCTTGGCTCCATTTTGTTGTTTAAATGTGAAGATGAGTTGTCATTACTGTCCGTCTTTAGGCGCATACATCTGTTGTGTGTGCATCCATACCTCAGGTCCAACGATTTTATGAATGAACGCCGTACCAAACCATTGATGAATGAACGTAGTGGGCTGCTGCGCTCCAATCACATCGCACATCCAGTAGTTTCCAATTCCAAAAGCGAACAAATGATCTCCAAATACTCCAGGGTAATAATGCCACCGATAAATGTCTCTGAGAGTCACAATTTGTTGACTTTACTGTTGCGGCTAAACCGCGTTGAGGGCCGCCGTGGGCAAAGCTGCGGCTTCTTTGTCCGACGCGCGTTCCAATAAAAAGTCCAAACGTCTGCCGGGATGCGAAGTATTTATTTTCTCCTTCTGCAGGTTTCCAATCCATACAGTCCAAACGATTGATAAATGTAAAATTCCAGCAGTGACAGACTTTCAAACCACTCAAGTAACGCGATCAACAAATTATGTGATTACCGCGGCTCACCCCACTTCCTCATCCATTCACATGCTTCACCCGCAAGTAAGTGAGCACCTTTCAAACTTAGTGCCTGCCACACCCCCAGTGACACACCCACAACCTGGCTGATGACGCAGCGCTTCACCTGTGCCACCTTCATTATGGCTCCTACAATAGATTCATTAAAATCTTTGTTTAATAAAAAATCAATGGTCTTAAAAAGAAACCGGGGGTTGTGTTTATTGATGGTGATGAGATTTGAAAAATTAAGTGTTCTTGCCTGTTTGAACAGCGTGATTGTAGGTTTTTAGTTGATCCTTTAAAAAGTCATGCTAAAAATACGGTTTTCTAAATTTTCTCTCCTACAAATTCTTTTCAGATTTTAAATAGCACCAATTTTTCACGGCGTCTTCGGATTCTGTTTCAAGATTTTTTGTTTTCATTGGAGCGGCTGAATCAATGGCAAACTTCAGTCTGACATTAAAAACATCAGTCAGAGAATCGCAGGACAAAGGTAAAATCTGAGCAGGAGTTTGTTTTAAAATGTCAATAAAATTTTCTGCCACTTCAGGAGTTATATATCACTTCGTCACAGTTCTCACTGAGGCCTCTTGCTGGATAAAACCAGTCACCTCAAAAACACACAATAATGGTCTGACACAGCCAAGTCAACAACAGAGGACACACCAGCAGACAGGCCGTAGGTGATGACCAAGTCCAGGGGGTGTCCTCTATTGTGAGTCGGCTGTGCCACATGCTGGGTAAAATCCATACTATTTAAAAGATTTAAAAACTCGGAGGCAAAAGGATCATTCGTGTTGTCAATATGAATGTTAAAATCTCCAGTTATTAAAATCCTATTGTGCCTCAGAAGAATGACAGATAAAAAACCAGAGGGAGGACTTGGTGGTCTGTAAACAGTCACTGCTAAAATAGGTGGGTTGCTGAACAGGAAGGAATGATGCTCAAATGAAGGATAATCAGTTAAAATAATGGTTTCAGTTTTTAAACCTTGTTGAGCAATTGATGCTGTTCCACCACCTCTCTTACCTTTCCTTAGAGGAAAATAAAAAAATTAAAATTAGGTGGAGAGGCCTCAGTGAGAATAGCTGGAGCATCAGTACCAAGCCAGGTTTCAGTTAAAAACAAACAGTTCAAATCATGGTCAACAATCAGATCATTAATTATAAAAGACTTGTTAGAAAGAGATCTGATGTTAAAAACAGCCATGTTCAGTGTGGCAGGTGAAACCAGTGATTTTTCAGTTAATTTTGTTACTGTAATTGGTGCTATGTGTATTAGATGGAGACATCTGACAGGAGGAATGGTTGACTTTGAATGTGAACATTTGCAATCTCTGCCAGTGATGTGTACTGGAATAAAGGATATGGAGGGAATGTGTGTGCTTTGGTTGAACCGTCAGCTGGTCAGAACAAAAAAAATGAGTAAATAGTGCAAACAGTGCAAACTGAGGATGATCAAGGTGCAGGTAGTGGACTGGTCACTGACTGGACATATAAGTGAAGTTTAAGGGGGGAGGAGTTAAAAGGTGTATATGAGTCTGACTGCATAGGGAAAGAAACTGGTCTTGTGTCTTGACGTAAGGTCCTGATGGACCTTAGCCTCTTGCCTGAAGGGAGTGGTTCACAATCCATAACCAGGGTGAGAAGGGTCAGCTGCTATTCGACCTGCAGAACCCTGGGTTCTGGAGATGTATAGGTCCTTGAGAGATGGGAGGCTGCAGCCAATCACCTTCTCAGCTGAGCGCACAATGTGCTGCAGTCTGTTTATGTCCCTGGTTGTAGGTCCAGCCTACTAGAGGGCTGCATTGGGATTGGGGACCCAACCCAAATCTCGCGGGATTGGGCGGTTTGAATTGTACTGCGGGCGGGAGCGGGCGGCAAAAAAAAAAACTCCGCGGGATCAATGCTGCCATGAATATCTCATGAATATATATAAGCGGACTACGTTAGGCTGAGCAGCTGTTGGATTCTTATGTACTGAAGCTCCGTGAACGCACCAGGTAGAGACGCCCAATGGCGAATGTCATCTAACCTGTGAGGAAACTGGATTTTCTAGAAAGGACTGTATTAATAAAAATATTAGGTTGGTTCGTTTCCCTTTCAGTTTCCAGCACACAGAAATGAATGAATGAGACTCAGAGACAGTCACTTAACTTCAGTGAAGATTTACTCCGCACAAAACAGCACAGATTTGTACGCAGGGTTACAGACAGAGAAACAGGATCACAAGGTCTGAACAAAGACACTCAGAAAAGGGCTTGGTATATATACCTGGCATTTACATATTCAGAAGATGGTCTGAGGATCTATGGTGTGAAAAACCCACCCACATGCTGTTGCAGGCTGGATACTTGAAGGTCATAAAGCTTCAAGTGTCAGATCTCTCTGATGTTCCCACAGACATTTGCCAGAGCACAAACACCAGAACACACAAAAAGTAAAAAGGGAGGATGAGGAGAAACTGTGAGGACAATAGCTTGGTTGTGCTGTGTTAGGATGCAATATAATTTTGAGATCATAATACATGCTCAGTGAATTAAGTTTAAACCATTAGTGTAATAAAAGGTATAGGTAAATGTAATAATAGTAAAATGGGAGTTTCTAACTATTCTATTTCTAATTATTCCTAACATAACCTGTTGTTGGGGGTGCGCCCCGCCTCTTAGAAATTGTGTTATTTAAAGCCTGATATCGCGGTCGCGTATGGGCGGAGCTATCAGCTAAAGTTCTGGTCTGATCGCTGCGTGGAGCGATGTGTGCATCAATGCATGCTAGACACAAAGAATGTGGAGAGATCAGGTTTATTATTTTGAAGAGTTCTGCTTGATAATCATGTTTCCATGTTTGAGTTCATAGAATCATTCAAGAGAAAGTCTCTGCTTCAACTCACGCAGTGAAAGCTGCGTCTCAATCTGACGCCCGTGTTTGCATCTGACAGAGTTTGAAGCCAAAGCCCCTCCCCCACCTCTTTACCTGCTTTTCCTCTCTACCTGTTCACCTGTTCACATCCTCTGCAGCTGAGTTGTTTTTTCCCCGCGCTCCCAGTGTATTCTACACAGAGAGCGCAAAATACAGTCACAGCATAACACGTTAGTCAGGGCGCTCCAGCGCAGCAGAAGGATGAAAGAGCTGTCAATCTATCTGGCAACAATAAGGAAGAAGCAGAGGTTTCCTGACAGGGACAATGGATAAATCAGAAAAGAACCTCAAACGAGGTTCATCATGAGACACGCATGATGTTCAGATCTGTGTGCCCATGTCCCACTGATGTGCAGAACAGCAAAAACTGGAAAAGGCTGAAGCTATAAAAAAAAGTATTTTTTCGTCAGGAAAAAATTAATTCACAGATTTTCAGCTCTGTTGAACCATTAATGTTTTTCTTCCTCCATAAATTCAAATGACTTTGGCCTGCATCTTTACCAGCTGGTTCAGCGCGCTTCAGGCCGTCCGTCTGCGCGCGCACACACGCACACTTTTTTACCGAACAGGATTTGTGAAAATATATTTAATAATTAAGTTGCACATTACACAAAGAGGAATGCATGAAAAGATGAGGCTGGAGGAGGGACATGAATCTCTGTAATAATATCAATACAAATACGTGTTTTTTTCCTGCGGGACGGGAGACGATACAAAATCAATGCATCTCTATTACTGTGCGGCACTAAATTCTATGAGTTTTGCGGGTGCGGGCAGGAGTGGACATACATATTGCGGGAGCGGGCAGGATTGGTCAGAAATTCGGCGGGTGCGGGCGGGAGCGGGATGAAGAAAATAGTCCCGCGCAGGGCTCTACAGCCTACCACATTGGCCGCATTTACACTGCATGGTTCAAGTGACCCAATTCCGATTTTTTCCTCTCACGTGGCACAGATCGGATATGACCGGTGAACGTGTAAGCAGGACATAAGCGCATGGATTCTGATTTTCTCAGATCGGATACAGGCCTCTCTCATATGTGGAAATAAATCGGAAATGAATCGGATACGTGCATTTGCGTGTGCCATGTAAGCAGACAAATCGGATATTCCCCAGTAAATGCGAGTCGTACCTCAGTGACGTCAATTCAGGAGACCACCTACTGAGATCACATGACTTATTAAGGTGCTTTTTGTGCGCTGATTTTGCTGTCAGCGGGTTACCTTTCAGCCTCAGGCTTCAGACCGAAGTCGGAAACCGCTGTTATTCCCGGTCGGGACGCAAACAGTAACTAATCAAGCGGGACACCGCTGCTCCGTAACAGGCTAGAAGCTGTTTATTTCTTTGCGGAGTGTGGGCGTATATGATGGCGACCGCGCGTGCTGTGCGTGTGAGTGTGTGTGTGTAAGGAGAAGAGAGAGGCGGGGTGTGAGCGCGGAGCGGGAGAGTGTCAGAGAACAATAATAAGAAGAGGGTATCTCCTCCAAAAGATTGTTTTGGAGTCTTTCTTAACCCACTCTGTGCAGAAACCGCCTTCGGCCCTGGAGATAATCTCCCGTGCGTTTCTGACCACGGTCGGAAAAAGTGAAGTCATCCCGCAGGAAAGGTTCAACACTTGGATCAAACTGTTCGGACAGCACAAAGTCTGCAAACACTTCCTCGTTCAAAACTCAGGGAGAGCACATCGGCCGGCCGAGCAGCCCTCCTTTTTACTCCCTCGTGCATCCCCTCAGGAGCGCCCAAGGCAACGCCTCCTTACGTCGCTGCGTTGCCTCCATGACAACCGGAGTCACAAAAGTCCAAAGGAGGTCCGCGGAATGCGGAAAGGCTACTACGTAGTCCTCAGAACGTCCACGTTTGATAGTTTCAGCATTGTATAGTGTAAACGCAAGAATCGGATACAGGTCACTTTTAAAAGATGATGTAAGCGGGTCGTCAAAAAAAATCGAACAAAGTCAGAAAATCGGATATGAGCATCAAGACCTGCAGTGTAAATGCAGCCATTGTGATGTAGGATGTGATTAATGGTTCTACTATGATGGCTGTGTAGAACTGCACCATCATCTAGGCCGGCAGCTTGGCTTTCTTCAACTGTCGCAGGAAGTACATCCTCTGCTAGGCCTTTTTGAGACAGGAGCTGATGGATGGCTCCCACTTGAGGTTCTGAGTGATGGTGGTGCAGAAGAAATGGACAGAGTCCACTACGGTGATGGGAGAGTCTGTCAGGATGAGTGGGGGTGAGGGGGCTGTGACTTTCCTGAAGTACACTGTCATCTCCACTGTCTTTTGGGTGTTCAGCTCTAGGTTGTTGATGCTGCACCACGACACCAGCTGGTCCACCTCCCTCCTGTAGGCAGACTCATCATCATTAGAGATTAGCACGATGAGGGTGGTGTCATTTGCAAACTTGATCAATTTGACAGAGTCATGGCTTATAGACCAACATGGCGCCGAGGATGGTTGTCCTGGTGCTCGTGTGCTCAGTGTTGTGTTTTATTTTGTTCGTAAATTGTGTGTCAGCGTGCTCTTACAACTGTGAAGAGGTTTTAACCATCAGAACTTCAACCCCGCCAGACTTACTACCGTTTATATGGCGCCTGCGGCAAATTTAGTCCACTTTTTAAAAGTTAGAGTGAAACGTGCCATTGTAGTGTAATTGAAAGTTCACTGACATTTACATTAAACTAAAGACACAACTGTGTTGAATCCAGCAGTGGAGGAAATCCAAGGAGATCTAAAGAAGTGTTTTCAGGATTCTCCAAAGATGAAGTCCAAATCCACATAAAAGAACAACTGTCTGTGTAAAGCATCAAGAATGGAGTTAAAAGAGACTTTGATGTTCTGCTCTAGCTTTCTTCTTTTCTGCTGAACTGCAGAAACAAATTTATGGCTGCCCCCAGATGTCTGGCTCTTTGCACTGAGCCACTTCCTCAAACACAGACTCCTGATCTATTCAGAGGAGAGAGAAGCTCTCTTTTTCTGAACAACATGTCCAGAGAGGGGCAATCATCTCTCACAAGGCACTGATGATGCTGCTGTCTCCAGGTACTTGTGTACCAAGCAGCCCCTTGATGTTTGACCACCACTGAAGGGGCCAGTTCTCCAAGCAGGTTGTGGGCTCTTCCTTGTAGAGCTCCACACAGTTTTCAATGCAGTCCTGGTCTTCATCTGATGAAGACTCTGGAGTCAGCAGAAGAGCAGCTTTTTTTTTTTTAGGTGGTGGGGGCTCCTTCAATGGTTCTTGCTTTCTAAAGGCCCGTACACACCGGGACGAATTTCGCCGGCGATTTTCGCCGACGTTTAACGCCTCGTGACGCCTTGTGACGTCGTGACGCCTTGTGACTCGTGCACACCGACGCGAAAAAACGCCACGCGTTAAAGCGTCAAAAAAAAAACGCCTCGGGTTCGTTTTTTTTTTTCGACGCGTCGCGTCGAAATCTATTCGACCAATGAGAATGGCGCTTTTGCACACGTGTCTGGAGCTTCTGAAGTTACAGTAAAACACAACTTGGGGGCGCTCAAACACAAAACTGCCTTGCTGAGCACACATACCAGCGAAGAAGATAGACGCCAAGTAGCGTCTACACTGCCGCGAAGAAATAATGACGGACATTCTAAAATATCCCCGAACCAAGCACCAGTTGGAGCTACTGGTGCTTGAAATATTCATGTTTTCTTTGTTTGATTCTGACAATCGCGTAAATACTTGCTCTCTTCTTCTGAGTGAAAAGCGACTTGAGAAGCTTAAAGTTGTGCAGCGCCACCTTGTGTACAGGAGTATTTCTGTTTACATTAAGCGCCATCTAATGTCAGGGAATGAAATTACATGTTCGCTCGACTCATCGTCAGCGAAAATCGCCTGGGTGTGAACACAAAAAACGTGGCGAAAAACGCTGGTGAATAAAGGCTGGCGAATATTCGTCCCGGTGTGTACGGGCCTTAAGCCTCCTGCTATGGTCCTCCCTGAGTAAAGCACTGACTGACCTCCACACCTCTGGTCTCTGTTGTCCACTCAGACACTTTAGGATCAAGATCAGTTGCCATTTTCAGCCATGTGTTGTTCATTTTAGCCTCACAGCTTTCCTTGTCTGTTGTAAAGTTCTCTTTGAATTTAGCCAAATCTGCTGACTCATCCTCACAGGTTTTCACCTGTGGCTCTTCAGGGCCACATTTTGACATTTTGGCCCCGTGGATCCTCAAGGTTTTCGAGTTCCCTCTACAGTTTAGAGGTGTCAGGAAATGCTTTCAAAGGACAACCAAAGACTTTTTCAGCTGTATTTCTGCAATGTGATCTGATATTTTTGAAGTGAAAGCTTTAAATCTATTGGATTGTAAATATGTAGTCATGAATAAATCATGATGGTCAATGACATTTCAATTCCTCGTCTGTTTGAACTTCCCTTCAAGTCATTTCTACTCTATTGCATTTTCATTCATTAACATGTTTTTGGGTCCAAATCCAAAAGAAATGAGCAAACAGTGAAAATGTCATCTGTCAGTCTGTCATCAGGGCGGGTCTCACCTTTTACCAAGTTCCTGGACCTCCAGCTGCATCACTGCTCCTGAACACACTTTTCTGTCTGATTGCAGGTTGAGGGAATGCAGTTTGTCAGATATCAGCTGTGAAGCTCTGGTTTCAGCTCTGAAGAAAAACCCGTCTAATCTGACTGAACTGGACCTGAGCTGGAACCAGAACCTGCAGGATTCAGGAGTTCTTCATCTGTGTGGTTTTCTGGAGAGTCCAGACTGCAGACTGCAGACTCTGTGGTGAGTAAGGAAGCTGAACTCCCTGAAGGATGAGAAGAACGGATCAGGTGAAGAACTTTCTGATGTTTCACTGGAAGATTTTCTGTCTACAGCCGTGTTT
>JAUDJI010000109.1:0-12002 GCA_037389245.1 Oryzias sinensis | reverse complement strand
AAGGATGAGAAGAACGGATCAGGTGAAGAACTTTCTGATGTTTCACTGGAAGATTTTCTGTCTACAGCCGTGTTTGAAACAAACTGATGATTGGTTCAGATTTTCTTCATCAATTGAATTGATTGTTCTGATGATTGATAGAAACTGATCTGTTTCAATCAGGATCTTGTAGATCAGGATCTCCAACCTATTTTAGAACACGGATCCATTTCATGTCAGAAAAATGTTCACAGATCGGCCCGTAGAAAGTTCAAGTTGGCGTCTAAATTAGTTTCAGCTTCCAGTTTTCAGAAAACCATTCTAAGGATTCTACATAAAATCTATCTGAAGAAAATAGTTTGAAAAGATCTTTAAATATTTCTGTCAGACAGAAATATTTATTTTCACATACTTAATATTCACATTCCTTAAGTTGGCATTCACATCTTTTCGTTTTGGCTCAAGGCTCCGTTCAATTCCACGATATCATTTTCCATAAAACATTCGGGTAACAAAAACCCCAACACCAAGATAATCAAGAAGAAGAAAATGTAAATAAATAATCAGGTTGTAATAAGATGAGGTGTGTTTTCAGTAGCATTCCATTTTCATTTCATTCCATTTTCCAGTATGACTGCTATGTGTGACCCAGCACCATTGACCGTTGGGCCGCCCCCGTTCGAGTACAGCGTCACGAAGGGAACATGCTATCTAGTGGATCTGCTATGTGTGACCCGGCACACATAGCATTTAGCATTTAGAGGCGGAGTATAACAGGCCTCTAAATTGAGATGCCTCTAGCCGAGTGTCATCTGCTTAAGCAGGTTAGATAAAAGACTGGCTAATGGACACAAGATTTAACTCTTGAACTAACCTTGAGAGCAGAAGTGATGTAGTTTCTCTGGTAAGGGTTAAAATTGCTCATGGTGTTATTTAAACACTACCAAGTCAACCGATGATACATAAGATTATCATCTCACTATTGAGCCTCAATATAATCTCCATGGCTGAATTATCTCATAAATTGTACAATGCACAATGACAATAACGCAAATCTAATCTAACCACACGTTCCCTTATAAACTATTAGAGCTGTGAATTCAGGGGCCGGACAAACACAAACCACTCTTCATAAATCTTTTCCCCCAAAACCAGAAGGCGCAGCCTCAGAAGAACAAGTGGAGGGAGACAGAAGACACTACAGTCATCATAACAAAACCACTCCAAGCATTGAGAAGGAAAGAAAAAAACAAAACAAAAAAAACCCGCATGACATGAATATCCAGAACAACAGGAACACGGGGCCCAGGATCGAACTATACCCAGAACAAGAACACAAGATGAACGGATGACCGTGGGACCAAAGCCACACCAGATGTCAGGTGGCCCAATCATTGACAAATCATATAAAACCAAAGAATGAATAAAAGACACGCTGCACAAAAGCGAGAGATGACATAATTGGGAGAGACATGCATCAATAAACCATCCAGATCCATAGAAGAAAATAAATCCGGACGTTGGAGGACCATACTTCATAGACAACCTGGAAACCCAGAATCAAAAATGAATTTTAGCCACAGAGATGCAACAGACCAGGGATACAGAGGAAATTTGACCACCGAGAAATCATGAAATAACATGCAGGATCCCATAGCCTACACAAAGTCCAGTACAGGGCTACTGATAATACAGTCGATATAATGGAAGGTAAACCGATGAACACTTCAAGTGCCAACTGAATGCCGAGAGACGCCACTGGGAGGCATAGAGGCAGAACAGTGAGAACATCAGTGGTAACAGTCATCCCCAGCCACAGCCATGGTCGGAGGAAAATCCTGGAGACTGCATGGGGAATCCTGGCACACATAGCATCCCTGGCAGGACACAGAGCAGGGCGACGGCCCACAACCGGCCGGCCCAAGGAAGGGCGGAGCAGAACCAGAAGCAGAGCATGCGGAGGTTACGAACGAAGATCGCCAAGTGAACCAAAATGGCTACAGACGCTGCATAAAGGAGACCAATCATAGGGAAAATGTCCACAATGGAGAGACGGGTCCAAGAGAGACTTATTGACATGCTGACCATACCTACAAGTTTACACAGCAGCTACAACAAACGAAAGAAAATAGAGAAACAGAGAGCCGCCATAATACTAAAGCCAGCATCGAATAAACAAAGTCAAGATTTACCTTCAGCTCCTAATAACGAATAGCAACAGAGAAAATGCCAAAAAACCACAACAAATTCAGCCAGCATGAGAACCCTGTCTAAACGAGGACCACCAGCCTTCACAACCACAGAGAAGACCCCACAACCCCTGAAACAATAACCGGAAGACGCAGAACAACACAGCAGAAAATGAACCAGGCAAACCCAGGAAGCCCAAGAACAAAAACTACAGTTCCCAGGGTCCTTAGGGGCGTGACGTCACCAATGACCGGGTCAAACAGGAAGCTTTAGAAAAACCCAAACAGAAAAAACACGGGAAAAGCATGGCTGCTCACCGTAGAGATTCTGATAACCTCGGCAGAAAGGACGGGGGAATACAGCAAGTCGCTGAAAGAGAAGGAGCCCAGCGGGCACGGAGAACAGCGACGAATGAGCGCTGAAAGTAAGAAAGAGAATGAACGACTGCGCACCTGGGCTTAAATAGGACACTGAGCAGGTGAGGTAAATAACTGAACAGTAACCTGTAACCCACAGCCAAGTGTGTCTTTCAGATATTGCGACGGGTCGCTTATTGAATCTAGAACAGACACTTCCTCTTAATGTCACTAGAACAACAAAAACACACAAAGTGTTCTTTGGTCAGAGCATCATTCAGTCACTGAAAACCAGAAATGACTGCAGATTCATTCACCACTAGAAATGAAAAACTATCACTTCAGAAATGACACTTTATTTTGGAACTTTGTATTCAAAAAGGATTTCTGAATACTAAAAAATACTGAAACCTAAAAAGTTCAAGTCAGGCCCAAAGACAACTAAAGGACATTTAGAACAGAGTTGAACACTTCATGAACACAATAAAAAGCTGCAAACAACTGATGGACATGACCTAAAAAGAAGTGTCATTGAAAGTTCACTGGCTGAATATCAGACGTTTCCATTCAACTAAAGAAACAACTGTGTTGAATCCAGCAGTGGAGGAAATCCAAGGAGATCTAAAGAAGTGTTTTCAGGATTCTCCAAAGATGAAGTCCAAATCCACATAAAAGAACAACTGTCTGTGTAAAGCATCAAGAATGGAGTTAAAAGAGACTTTGATGTTCTGCACTAGCTTTCTGCTTTTCTGCTGAACTGCAGGAACAAATGGACGGTTGACCCCAGATTTCTGGCTCTTTGCACTGAGCCACTTCCTCAAACACAGCCTCCTGATCTATTCAGAGGAGAGAGAAGCTCTCTGTTTCTGAACCACATGTCCAGAGAGGGACAATCAAGCTGATTGTGGGCCCTGCCTTGTAGAGCTCCACACAGTTTTCAATGCAGTCCTGGTCTTCATCTGATGAAGACTCTGGAGTCAGCAGAAGAGCAGCTTTTTTTTTAGGTGGTGGGGGCTCCTTCAATGGTTCTTGCTTTCTAAGCCTCCTGCTATGGTCCTCCCTGAGTAAAGCACTGACTGACCTCCACACCTCTGGTCTCTGGTGTCCACTTAGACAGTTGAGGATCAAGATCAGTTGCCATTTTCAGCCATGTGTTGTTCATTTTAGCCTCACAGCTTTCCATGTCTGTTGTAAAGTTCTCTTTGAATTTAGCCAAATCTGCTGACTCATCCTCACAGGTTCGCATCTGTGGCTCTTCAGGGCCACATTTTGACATTTTGGCCCCATGGATCCTCATGGTTTTCGAGTTCCCTCTACAGTTTAGAGGTGTCAGGAAATGCTTTCAAAGGACAACCAAAGACTTTTTCAGCTGTATTTCTGCAATGTGATCATTTGAAAATGCATTGTACAGTTTAGGATTCAAGATGAAGAAATACAACTTAATCTGATATTTTTAAAGTAGAAGCTTTAAATATATTGGATTTTAAATATGTAGTCATGAATATTTCATGATGATCAATGACATTTCAATTCCTCGTCTGTTTTAACTTCATTTCAAGTCATTTCTAATCTATGTCATTTTCATTCCTGATCATGTTTTTGGGTCCAAATACAACAGAAATGAGCAAACAGTGAAAATGTCATCTGTCAGTCTGTCATCAGGGCGGGTCCCACCTGACTGAATGGACCAAGTTCCTGGAGCTCCAGCTGCATCACTGCTCCTGAACACACTTTTCTGTCTGATTGCAGGTTGAAGAAATGCAGTTTGTCAGAGATCAGCTGTGAAGCTCTGGTCTCAGCTCTGAAGAAAAACCCTTCTTATCTGACTGAACTGAGCCTGACCTCCAACAACCTGCAGGATTCAGGAGTTGTTCATCTGTGTGGTTCTCTGGAGAGTCCAGACTGCAGACTGCAGATGCTGTGGTGAGTAAAGAAGCTGAACTTCCTGAAGGATGAGAAGAACGCATCAGGTGAAGAACTTTCTGATGTTTCACTGGAAGATTTTCTGTCTACAGCCGTGTTTGTAACAAACTGATGATTGGTTCAGATTTTCTTCATCAATTGAATTGATTCTTCTGATGATTGATAGAAACTGATCTGTTTCAATCACGATCTTGTAAATCAGGATTTCCAACCTATTTTAAAACACGGATCCATTTCATGTCAGAAAAAGTAGTTTGAAAAGATCTTTAAATGTTGAATCTAGAACAGACACTTCCTTTGAATGTCACTAGAACAACAAAAACACACAGTGTTTTTAGGTCAGTGCATCAATTAGATTAGATTAGATTAGATTAGATTAGATTAGATTAGATTAGATTAGATTAGATTAGATTAGATTAGATTAGATTAGATTCAACTTTATTGTCACTGCACATGTAGGTACAAGGCAACGAAATGCAGTTAGCATCTAACCAGAAGTGCAATAAGCAGTAAGTACAGAATAAAGGTCTATAGTATGTACAATAACTATACAGGTAAGTATTATGGACATAATTTACAGATATTAAATACTATAAGCACGATATACAGATTGGTGTACTATGAACATACTATTCAGATGGGCTATGTAAAAGTGTATGAACACTATAGGCAGAACTATGAACATAATTTACAGTATTGCAATGGACAATAAAGTGCATAGAAAATATTACAATGTGCAGATGGATTATACAGTGTTCCTGGATGAGCAGACAGTAGTGCAAGTAATAACAAGTTACTGTTTTTGCTTGTTGTGAATAAATAAATAATTCAGTGTTGAAGAGGGGGGAGGAGTCTATGGTGGTGTGGGGGGTGTCTTAGGGGTGTCAGAGGGAAGAGTTCAGCAAGGAGACAGCTTTAGGGAAAAAGCTGTTCCTGAATCTTGTGGTCCTTGTCTGGAGGCTCCTGAATCGCCTCCCGGAGGGGAGGAGGTTAAACAGTCCGTGGTCAGGGTGAGAGGAGTCCTTGAGAATGCTGCGAGCTCGACGTAGACAGCGTTTCCTCTGGATGCCCTCAAGTGCAGGAAGTGGTGTCCCTGTGATGCGCTGGGCAGTTTTCACCACCCTCTGCATTGCCTTGCGGTCAGCCACTGAGCAGTTCCCATACCAGACTGAGATGCAACTCGTTAGGATGCTCTCGATCGCACACCGGTAGATGTTCACCAGGATGGATGAAGACAACTGGTTCTTCTGCAGTGTCCTGAGGAAGAAAAGGCGCTGGTGAGCCTTCTTGACCAGGCTGGAGGTGTTTGTGGCCCAGGACATTTCCTCCGAGATGGTGGTTCCCAGGAACTTGAAGCTGGTAACACGTTCAACAACCATCCCGTTAATGTGGATGGGGTCATGAGTGCTTCCATTCTTCTTCCTGAAGTCCACGATGAGCTCCTTGGTCTTGTTGGTGTTAAGGAGCAGGTTATTGTCAGTGCACCATGTGGCCAGGTGCTGTACCTCTTCCCTGTAGGCAGTCTCATCGTTGTCACTGATGAGGCCAATCACCGTGGTGTCATCTGCAAACTTAATGATGTAGTTGGATCCATGCACGGGCTTAGTTATTGAAAATCAGAAATGCTTTCTACGCCTCCTGCTATGGTCCTCCCTGAGTAAAGCACTGACTGACCTCCACACCTCTGGTCTCTGGTGTCCACTCAGACAGTTGAGGATCAGTTGTTATCCTCAGGCATGTGTTGTTCACTTTAGCCTCACAGCTTTCCATGTCTGTTGTAAAGTTCTGTTTGAATTTAGCCAAATCTGCTGACTCATCCTCACAGGTTCCCATCTGTGGCTCTTCAGGGCCACATTCTGACATTTTGGCCCCGTGGATCCTCATGGATTTCGAGTTCCCTCTACAGTTTAGAGGTGTCAGGAAATGCTTTCAAAGGACAACCAAAGACTTTTTCCACTGTATTTCTGCAATTTGATCATTTGAAAATGCATTGTACAGTTTAGGATTCAAGATGAAGAAAAACAATTTAATCTGATATTTTTGGAAGCGTTAAATTTTTTCAGGTATTCCGGTGGCCCTAAGCGAAATTTTATTTTTGGGCCCTCTAACTGATCAGCAGCACCAACAAAACGCAACTGTTGTTGCAACATAAACGAGATCTCTCTGTTAATACATTTTTTGAAGGTATTATTGTTGCTGCCGAAGAATTGAATACAGTATATTGTCGCATGTTGAATGCACATTTAGTGGTGCCAAACCAATTCTAAATGCAAAGGAAAAAAATGTGAATGCCAAATTATTTCCATATACTCAATATTCACATTCTTTAAGTTGGCATTCACATCTTTTCATTTGGCATAAGGCTCCGTTCAATTCAATGAGATAATTTTCCATAAAACTTTCGGGTAACAAAAGCCCCTTAACGGAGCCCACAGGTGGAAGCCAAGGAGGAGTGAGGGGCGACGAATGAGCACTGAAGGTAAGAAAGAGAATGAACAACTGCAAACCTGGGCTTAAATAGGACGCTGAGCAGGTGAGTTAATTAACTGAACCGCCCTACGGGAGTAACCTGTAGAAACACTGCAGAGTGTGCATGCCTGAAAAATGCGACGCGGTCGCTTATTTCAGTCAGACAACTCTTGCAGTAAGAAATATTTATTTCCACATACCTAATATTCACATTCTTTAAATTGGCATTCACATCTTTTCGTTTTGGCACTAGGCTCCGTACAATTCCATGAGATAATTTTCTTTTTTATTTATTTATTTATTTTTACTTGTCCTGTCCAACAGCTGGGCAGGCAGATGAGTGCTGAGGGCCTCTTGTGTTGGACATATTTTACTTTAACAATAGGGGTTATTAATGGGAGCCGGTTTAGCTCGTGCTGGTTTGCGGCGCCTTTCATCCTCAAGGATTTTTTCGCCTCTCAGGGCTTGGATTTCCTTTGTCTGACGGAGACGTGGCTGAACGTCGGTGAGTCCAGCGCGTTTTCTGAACTTTTACCGCCGGACTGTGATTATTTCAACTCCCCGCGCACATCAGGCCGAGGAGGAGGAATCGCCACCGTTTATAAATGTACATATAAATGTCTCCCTCCGTCTCTGCTGGTCTCTTTGTCCAGCTTTGAACTTGAACTTTTTGAACTGGGCTGCTCTCCACCGGTGCTGTGTGCAGTGGTTTATCGTCCACCAAAATATAACAAGGACTTCTTAAATGAATTCTCTGGGCTGCTGGCTGAAATCCTGCTTAAATATGACCGAGTTCTTATTGTTGGAGATTTTAATATACATGTGTGCTGTCCAGACCATACAATGTCTAAGGACTTTTTAAGTCTTATTGACTCTTTTAATCTTGTTCAGCATGTGTCTGAACCCACGCAGGAACGTGGACACACACTTGATCTGGTGCTAACATATGGAGTCTCTGTTTCTAACCTGGTGATATGCGATGCAGTATTTTCAGATCATATGCCTGTTTTATTTGACATCACTCTGCCCTGTAGCCCCTGTAGGCCTCCAGCTCCGGCTCGGTGGGTGCGTATCATCAACCCTTCCACTGCAGCTCTTTTCTCTTCTTCTTTTAATCAAACCAGTGTCATCCCTCAGTCCACATGTTCTAGTACAGATGAGCTCAGCTCCTGGTTACACTCCACCTGCCTTACAGTACTGGATGCAGTGGCTCCACTTAAATCCAGGCAGCCTAAAGTTAAAACTGAGCCGTGGTTGAACAACGTAACTCGTGCTGCTAGACGTGACTGCAGAAAAGCTGAACGGAAGTTTAAAAAGGACAAGCTACAGGTGTCACTACAAATGTTGAAGGCCAGCTGGTGTCATTATCAGGCTACTGTAAAAGAGGCAAAAAGGGAGCATCTGTCAAATGTTATCCTGTTAAACCGACACAAGCCCCGTGTCCTGTTTAGCACCATAGATGCAGCTCTTAATGCCCCCAAGTCTGTCCATGTCCAACCTACGCTGGAGACATGTGAAACCTTCCTTGAGTTTTTTGTGGACAAGGTGAATAATGTCAGGGCCCTCATATCACCACCTGGATTGGACCCCTCTATTGTTGTGTCCTGCCCTGTAACCTTTGACCAGTTTGAACCAGTGACTCTGTCTGTTTTATATGAGACTGTGAAACACCTAAAGCCCTCAGGTTCCCCCTCTGATGCGATTCCACCCCGATTATTTAAAGAGGTTATCACTACTCTGGGACCTGCAGTTCTTGCTGTTGTAAACGGCAGCCTTTCCTCTGGTGTGTTCCCTAGAAACTGTAAACATGCTACAGTACAGCCGTTGATAAAGAAGCCTAACCTGGATCCCTCTGTGCTGTCCAATTTTAGACCCATTTCTAAACTTCCTTTCCTCTCAAAGATTCTGGAAAAAATTGTGTATGTTCAATTGAAGGATTTTTTAGATGAAAATGGCAACCTTGAGGTTTTCCAGTCTGGCTTCAAATCTCTCCACAGCACCGAGTCAGCTCTGCTTAGGGTGTTTAACGACATCCTCTTAGCTACAGATGCTGGGGACCATGTGGTTCTGGTTCTACTGGATCTTACGGCTGCCTTCGACACACTGGATCACAACATCTTGATCTCCCGGTTACAGCAACTTGTAGGCATCCGTGGCACTGCTCTGCAGTGGTTCAGGTCATATTTAGAAGACAGAACATTTAGTGTAAACCTCAATAATTTTCAATCTTCCTCTGCTCCTTTACTGTATGGGGTCCCGCAGGGTTCAGTCCTTGGGCCTTTGCTTTTCTCCCTTTACTTACTCCCCCTGGGTTCAATTCTTAGAAAGCATAACTGTGCTTTTCATTGTTATGCAGATGATACCCAGATATACGTGCCAATAACAAAGAAGGACGCCCACTCCATCAGCCCTTTAATTAAGTGCTTGGAGGAATTGAAAATCTGGATGGCTCTGAATTTTCTCCACCTCAATGAGGGAAAGACAGAGGTGATTGTCTTCAGTCCCAGTGGCAACAGTGAGTCACACCCAATAGCTCTGGGCTCTCTCACTCAATCGGTGAAATCCACAGTCACAAACTTAGGAGTGAAGGTGGACACTGGTTTTAATTTGGACAGGCAGATCAGTTCAGTGGTGAGATCCAGCTTCTTTCAGTTAAGGCAGCTTGCCAAAGTCAAATCATTTTTATCAAGAAAGCACTTTGAGACAGTAATCCACGCCTTTGTTACAACTCGGCTGGATTACTGTAACTCTCTTTACTTTGGTGCCCCTCACTCATCCTTGTCCCGTCTCCAGCTGGTGCAGAACGCTGCTGCACGCTTGCTAACTGGAACGTGGAAGAGAGAGCATATTACACCAGTTCTGGCTTCTCTCCACTGGCTGCCTGTCCATTTTAGAGTTCATTTTAAAATTCTTTTATTTGTTTTTAAATCTTTAAATGGTCTGGCTCCGCCCTACCTCTCTGAGCTGCTACACCTGCATTCCCCTTCCCGCTCACTCAGATCAGCTGACCAGCTGCTCCTAGATGTGCCAAGGACACGGCGGAAACTCAGAGGGGGATAGAGCATTTGCTGTTGCTGGCCCCAGGTTGTGGAATGCACTCCCTATGCAGGTTAGGCAGGCCCGTTCACTGAATGATTTTAAATCCAAGTTAAAAACTCACCTTTTCTCCCTGGCTTTTAACTCAGTATGAGTTGATGTTTTTATTGTTTTTATTGGTTTTATAATTGTATTTTTATTGGTTTTATTGGTTTTATGTATTTTTATTGTATTGATTTTTATTGATTTTATTCTGTTTTAGTTTGTTGTTTTGTTTTTATTCTGCATTGTTAAGCACTTTGGTCAGCTTCTGCTGTTTTAAAAGCGCTTTATAAATAAAGTTGACTTGACTTGACTTGACTTCCGTCCGTGAAACCAGGGTTCGAATCCGGGCTGCTCCCTGTTCCCTTCTCTACCTCTGTGCCGGTCCCAAGCCCGGTTGCTTTGAGAAGGTTGCGTCAGGAAGGGCATCCAGCGTAAAAACATTGCCAAGTTTACCATGCGACTTGTTCGCTGTGCCGACCTCTGATGGGAAAAGCCGAAAGAGAAAGAAGAATAGGGGTTAATAATCTTCATACAAACCAAAGGTATGTCTGAATAAACCCCTTTTGTAATTGAGGCCAAACTTTATTAATTTCAATCATGTTTGAAAATCTTGGGTGTTGGACCGGACGGAAAAGGAAAGAGGGGAAGAAGAGAGAGGGACGTTAGAGAGAGGGGGGGGTAGGAGGGTGATAATAGGAGGGGAAGGGGGATAAGACCATGAAGCAGCATAAAGCAACAGGTTTACTGGTTGTTTATCATTACGGTAAGGTTCAAATGTAGTACAAAAAGGGCGGGGCCTGTCCACACACACACTCAAATGTTATAAACACACCTGCTAGCTGCAAAAATGTCCACATGTCGACATGTACACAAAACAGATAGTATTCACACATGCATACTTACAGCGGGGAAAATAAGTATTGAACACGTCAACATTTCTCTCAAAAAACATATTTCTAATCGAGCTATTGACATGAAATTTTCACCAGATGTCGGCATCAACCCAAGTAATGCACACATAGAAAGAAATCCAAACATTTATGTCCATAAATGAAGTTATATGTAATAAAGTGAAATGGCACAGGGAATAAGTATTGACCACGCTTACTGAAATTTATTTAATACTTAGTGCAAAAACCTTTGTTGGTGATTACAGCCTTAAGACACCTCCTGTATGGAGAAACCAGTCGAATACATTGCTCAGGTGTGATTTTGGCCTATTCATCCACACAAACTACCTTCAAATCTTCAAGGTTCCGGGGGTCTCTACTGTGAACCCGGATCTTCAGTTCTTTCCAAAGATTTTCAATTGGATTCAAGTCTGGTGATTGACTGGGCCATTCTAGCAGCTTTATTTTCTTTTTCTTCAACCAGTTGAGTGTTACCTTGGCTGTGTGCTTGGGCTCGTTGTCTTGCTGAAAGATCCACCCTCTTTTCATCTTCAGCAGCCTGGCAGATGATAGCAGATTCTGATCAGGAATGTCTCCATACTTTTCTCCACTCATTATTCCTTCAATGATATGAAGTCTACCAGTAGCACATGCTGAAAAACAGCCCCACGCCATGATGCTCCCACCTCCAAACTTGACTGTTGGTATGGTGTTTTGGGGGTGATGTGTGGTGCCATTTTTCCTCCAAACATGTTGTGTCTTATGACATCCGAAGAGTTCAATTTTGGTCTCATCTGACCAGAGTATCTTCTCCCAGAATGTCACGGGTTTATCCAAATGTTGTGTCACAAACTCCAAACGAGCTTCAACATGCTTCTTCTTCAAAAATGGAGTCTTGCGTGGTGTGCGTGGATGGAGGCCATGGCGGTTGAGTGCATTACTTATTGTTTTCTTTGAAACAACTGTACCTACTGATTCCAGGTCTTTCTGAAGCTCTCCACGAGTGGTCCTGGGCTGTTGGAGAACCCTTCTGATGATTGTTCTGGCTCCTCTTGTGCTGACAGGGGTTAGTGGGTTATGTTAAGTCTGGGGGGAGGGGGCGGTTTCGTTGACC
>JAUDJI010000108.1:0-33353 GCA_037389245.1 Oryzias sinensis | reverse complement strand
GTGCGGTGAGGATCACTGCGCACTGCCTGATGTCTTGGGACCTGTGGCGAGCGAGGAACATGGCGAGACTTCAGGCGTGACCGGAGCGGAGTGAGCTGAAGATCTCCCAGGTGAACACTCATGGATTTGGAAACCTGAAGGCGGATCGATAAGCAGGGTAAGTAAAAGGCCAGAACATGAATCAGAGCGAGAACTGAGGTTCAGACATGCACCGAGGTAGGCAAGGGACTGGCAATGGATGCTGGGCTGGATCTCCTTATGAAGGCAGAGAGGTGATGAGCAGAGTGTCCACAGCTGGTTCCAATCCTTAGGTGGGCAGAGAGGGGGGAGGGGAGGAGCACTGACAGGCCACCATGACAGCCCCGGCCTCGGCCTCAGCCCAACGCAGAGCTTTATTACTGAGAGTAGCTTCAAACAATCCTCAGCAATGGTAATGAGAGCCCTGATTGCAGCGTTGGGCTCTGATTGGCTGTGTTTTGACCCTCACCGTAACTGGATCACAGGCGGTTTTTTGCTGCTTGTGTTATTCCTGTTGGTCGACCTCCTAGGCTGCAGGAGCAGATATGATTGTTTTTAGCCCTGTTTACTTTGGTAATGTGTGTGTGTAGTTAATCTACCTGTATTTGTAGGTACCGTTGGCTAGGTGTTGGGGATTTGGTGCAGTTGGACTTTGGAGCCCCCCCATCGTGTCTCCCTGACTCGCCAGATGCCACCAGAGTCTAGTTTATCCCATGATGGATGGGCGTCAGCCACCACCCGTGCATGCCGTTGGGTGCAGCCCACAGGCATCAGCACTTTGGGCGGCCGTGGTGCAGCGGTAGGGCGGTCGACTCATGATCGTAAGATTGCAGGTTCGATTCCCGCCTTGCACGCCCATGTGCCGAAGTGTCCTTGGGCAAGACACTGAACCCCACCTTGCCTCTGGTGGGAGGTTGGCACCAGTGTTTGGCAGTGGAGCCGCCATCAGTGTGTGAATGTGTGTGTGCATGGGTGAATGGGACTGTGACTGTAAAGCGCTTTGGGCCTTCGTAAGAAGGTAGAAAGCGCCTAAGTATACGCCATTTACCATTTACTTTGTGCAGAGTCTAGGAATGTGCACCACAGCTGCAGGAGTGATCCAACCAATCCATTATTCATGGTGTCGTTGGTGTTTTAAGGTGTCTGTGTTTCATTTAGCATAGGTATTTGAACAACATTCTTGTGTTCAAGACTTGTATATTTTCCTGAAGTACTTGTCTCTGTTTCCTGTGTTGGAGATTCCTGCACTTATTTCATTTTAGTTTCATTTCATTTCATTTTAGGTGGCAGCACTTGGCAGCAAATGGGGGGGGGGGGGACTATAAAGCCACATTTAGTTTAGTCTTCAAAGCTGCAGATTGAAGATGCAAATTGATTTTTAACAGAGTTTTTACTTCTCTGTTTCGCTGCAGCTCATAGGTTCCTGTATAAAAACAATGATGTTCGTTCAAAATAAAGTTATATTTTCTTATATTGTTGTAAATGTCTAAGGAACAAAACAGACTATTTAGGCTGAGACGTTTGTCTGCTGTTTTTTCTGCTCTGACTGGTTTTGTAAAAACGTCTTTATCTTCTACTCAAAGCTGAATCTGAAGTTCTGGTCGAGCTGCAGCTTCCTCACAATCATCAGCAAACAGAACCTGCTGAGGGTTCTGAAGCTGTCTGCTGACGATGACCCGGGTTTGAACAGGAGCGACACATTCTAATGAGCTAAGATGGAGTTTTGTCTTGAACATTTAACCCTTGCTCTATCCTATGACCCCCCCCCTCCCTTCCATTGACGTGTTCTCCCTACCATGACAAAGGTGGATAAAGGTGGAAAGATTTCATGTAATCCATGGACACCAGTGAAGATCACAAATCATTGAAGAAAAAAAGGTTCAGAGCACTGTCTAGTGGGTCTAGATGACCCACTCCTAATGGTAAAGTGCCTAGGATAGCACAAAGGTTAAGTGAAGTCAACTCCTCCAATTAGATTCTCTGATTTGTTGTTTGAACTGTTTTTATGAAGTAAAATCAGTCGACTGTTTTTAATTATAAGGCAATATTTCTTTTGTCTCCTGTTGGACTGTAACTCTGTGGAATCATTAGTCTCATATTTGATGGACGGCAGATGAAAACTTATCAAATCACCAAACGTATGATAACTTATATATCTATATCTCATTAGAAAACATAATAATGCAAAAATCTTTATTGTACATTTCATCAAAGGGTTTAAAATACATCTTAATTCCAAAAAACGTACATTTTTGGTCAAGTCTTTGATATAGTGAGCTTCACTGGCTCACCTGTCTGTTGCTTAGGTTTGCTGACATCACAGTATCTACTACTACACTACACTTGCTGCATTGAGACGACCCTATACGGTACAAAGTGTCTTTTATTTTGAAAGGAAGAACCTCTGTCAAACGTTATAAACTGTCTTGTATATTAATAAAACTGTTTTGTCTTTGCATTTATGCTTTCTCTATGCCAAAAACACAGTTTATTTGCATTCATCATAGTAGTAATAGTAGTAAAAATCTGGATCTAAAGATAAAGATACTTCATGATCCCAGCTTGGGAATTTGGGTTGTTGCAGCGATCGCACACAGGCTCGATCCCAACAAACAAACAATGATTGACAATCAGGAAAACAATCCGTTCGGAAAACCTGGACTGCAAGGCTGGATTACTCCGATGTTAACCGCCATTTTTGTGGCTTTGGTAATGTTTGGTTGGGGGTATGAGGGGCTGTAAGCTAGCGGGAAAGCACATAAGCGAAGGGATAATGGGAAGTAGTGGCAGGCTCACTTTAGTGCCCTGAAGTTCAAAATAATTCTATTACACGTGGTCTCTACTTTTTTTTAGCTAAATATGGCATCATTCATTTGCCGAGGCAAAAACAGAAAACAATACGGTTTATATTTGTCAATCAAGTAAGCATCAACGCACATTGATTTTCAGCAGGGACTTCTGGGAAATTTCCAGGACTCTGGATTATGGAACGGGCGAAGGGCCAATACAGAGGACTAAGCAACTATTGTACAACAGTTTAGATGTCATTTAGAAGAGAAGAGAATCCATGAGATAAACACAGCTTCACTCTTTGGCGCCAGCGAACCGGACCAACCTCCTCCCAAAACTCAACTCTTTGGCTCGCTGCAAGAAGAGCAGCGGCAGCACCAAACCGCTGGGCAGCGTGAACCAGTACATGAACACCGTTGATATGCACAGACTGTACCCATTGAAGGAAGCATCCAGAACCTGAAAAGCCAACAGTCCGACCAGGCACAACCAGATCACCACCAGAATGGTGACAATGTTGAGGAACGCCCTCCTCTTTGAAGGGTCCGCCCTGTCTTTGACCCTCTGGCCTGGAGCCAGGCGCCTGAGGGTCCAGAGAACAGAAATGCAGCAGAACAGCACAACAGCTACAACAAATCCAACCAGGAAGAAGAACAGATTCTGGATCACGGGCAGGCTACACAAACTGATGGTTCCACATAGAGCACACAGGAACCAAACCCAGGCCACACTGGCGTTTCTGATCCTGACCCCAGACAGACTCTTCAGACTCAGGTAGAGGATCGGGTGGACCACAGCCAGGTAGAACTCAACACAGGTAAACATGAGGAACTGAATCTTCACGAAGGAAATGACGTAAAACAAAACCCAGGAGACAACCATTAAGTTCAGCAGGTCACCAACGTTTACGCTAATGCACAAGCAGGCACCAGCAAGGGTTCCTATGGTGTCCATGGCAACCATGTGGTAGGTAAAGATGTCTGAGGGATGTGTGGCTTCCGCTGAGGCACGGCGCCGCTTCCTCCACCGCTGGCAGCCCACGAAGATGACGAGGGTGCACAGAGGGAGGAAGAGCACTGCGTTGGTGAACAGGAAGCCTTCGAAGATGAAGGGGATGGCGAGGGAGCTTCTGCAAAGCGAGACGTTAAACCAGGCAGGGCCGTCCACCGAGGAGTTTGTTCCCACCTGAGATGAAGAACAGAAACTGGACACATCTGCAGACAGTGATCACAGCAAAGGCCATGTGACACGATTTACCTCCAAGTTAGAGTCCATGATTGTTGAGCAGCAGATGGCGCTGTTGAGTCTTTAGAGAGATAGACAGAAGTAAAACGCCTGATTCTGGTCCTTTCATCGATTTCAGGAATAAACTGTAGAAATAAAGTTCCTTTAGTTGTAAAAGTTTTCATGCGAGTTACATTCATTTAAAAAATATTTTTTTATAAACTAACAGACCAGCTGATGACCTCGTTGCTGCGTTAAAAACCTCTTTTTTTACCATGTAGAGGAAGTTAAGATAAAAATATCATAGGTTGCTTTAGGGAAATGTCATCACTAAAAGTTTTAGCGTCCAAAAAATGATAAAACCTACAAAAATATTATTTTCATAATTTCAGTTTTAGTAAAGGAACAATATAGCTCTGTACTTAAATTCAACAGAATTTTACTCAACCTTTTATTGTGAAATGTTTCCCTGTATCTGATGCTTTAGTTTTATTACATAAAAACTAGAAAAATCCCAAATGTTATTTTGAGAAACCCTCTGCTAACCGAAGTGTCCTTTGGATCCTCAGAACATCCAGACCTGTGTGGTCAGCCGGGACTCCTGGTCTTTCTTCTATCTGGTTGGCGCTTCCTGTCAGATCTTCATCCATGTCAGGTGGACAAACGCTGAAGGTGTTTTGCAATAATTCCCAGCAGTCACACGCTTAAAAAAGCTGCTTTGGGGCAAAACTTTTATCTAAAGTCTCAAAATGCTAAAACAAATAAAAATTACATAGCTCCATATTCTTCCAGTAAGGGGTTAATACCTGTAATCTCATACGCTCTGTAACAGATTACAGTTAAGAATATTTGCCATAATCTTCATTTTCAAATTAAAACCAAGCAACTATGGAAAGGAGACGTACCTTCAAGATGAATGAGCCTTCAGCAGATCCAGAATGAACCAATGAACCAGAAACAAACTAAATGTTGTTTTGGTGATTTGTCACCACTAGAGGTGGACGAGCGCCCATCCCCCAACCTGAGTAAGGTCAACCCAGGATAAACATGGAGGAAGTGTTGTTTCTACAGCTGATGGATGATAGAATTCAAAAACCAGATTTTAATATTTGAATCAATCATACTCAAACCTGAAAATCCTGCAGCTTCACATTTGTTAAAATATCAAAGATCCAAGAACAATTCTTCTCTGACGGACCTTCCAAAAACTGGAAATGCAGCCACAGATTTCCGGACTTTGACCTTTGTGAATGACGTTGATAATATCAGACTGAACTTTTGGGTTTTTGGTCCCATCAGATTCAATCTTAAACCTTTATTATATTTTATTCTTGACCTTTTCCAAACATTTTCTGGTGACTTCTCTGCTGTCGACTTCATCCATCTGCATGTCTGCGTGTTTTGACTCAGAAAATGTGGACATTAAGTGGTTAATGGCTTACCCCCACCTGTCCCTACAGGTGGATACTGTCTATGTGGGGAACAATGGTCAAACCTCTAAGGGTCACACTGGTGGTCATCGTTCATCTTGTAATCCTTTGTATCCCTTTCAGGGTCACGGGGCTGCTGGAGCCTATCCCGGCCACTTGTGAGCGAAGGCAAGGGATGCCCTGGACTGGTCGCCAGTCTTCGCAGGGTAGAATGTCCACAATCACACACCCATTCACTCTCACACTCACACCTTTGGACAATTTAGATCAATCAATGAACCTATGAAGCATGTTTTTGGACGGTAGGAAGAAGCCGGAGTCCCCGGAGAGAACACACGCATGCACGGGGAGAACATGCAAACTCCACACAGAAAGGCCCCCCATTGGTGTTCTGGTTCAGGTCCCCCAGCCAGGACTTGAAGCAGGGGCCTTCTTGCTGTGAGGCTCACTGCTCAGTGAACCCGTAGAGAGAAATGGTTTGTCTTTAACCCTTGTGCTATCCAAGGCACTTTACCGTTGGGAGTGGGGTCATCTAGACCCGCTAGACAGTGCTCTGAACCTTTTTTCTTCAATGATTTGTGATCTTCACTGGTGTCCATGGATTACATGAAATCTTTCCACCTTTATCCACCTTTGTCATGGTAGGGAGAACACGTCACTGGAAGGGGGGGGTCATCTAAGATAGCACAATTGTGCTACCTTAGATGACCCCACCCTTCATATAACCCTTAAGGGAAATATGTGTGAAAATGTTTGAAATCAAATTATTTGGAAGTAAAGAATCAAGTAAAAGATCTGAGAAATTTGTATCAATGAAGAAATGATTAAATGAAATCAAAGACAAAAACATTCAAATGGTTTCCTCCAAGCTTCAGTTTTTCCGAATCATTTTAATAGATTTATCTCAAATCAACACAATCTTTATTTATATAGCACATTTTATACATAATGTCAAGGCGGTTGACATAATGTCAACCATCAATGTTTTCATCATCAGAACAGTGGATTCATGAATGGATATTCTTAGATGTTAATGGATGTTACTTCACTACTTTTGTTTAGCTAGTCTAATATTTAATTTTCTTATGAGACCATCACCATTGGGCCTTTGGGACTGAAGCAGGTGGAGATGTGGAGGCAGAAGCAGCAGAGAACTCCAACCTGCTTGTAGCTACTGGCAGCCTGTCATGGTCGCCCATGTTTCCCACATGGTAGCTTTCCCTTCTTGTGCAAATACAGCAGAGGAAGGACCAGACTGCTGGGGAAGCTGAGCCAAAGCACGGAGTTGTGCAGCAGACAGCCGGCAATGGTACCAAACAGCACTGTCTGGTTGAGAGCAGTGGCAACAAGGACCCCTGAAAACCAGAAGAACAACACCCCCATGATGGTCATGATGGTGAAGAACGCCCTTTGCTTTGTTTGGCCCCTCCTCCTCGTGGTGTTCAGCCCGCCCCCTGGCCCTGAAAGCATCAGAGAATGAAGTACAGACAGGCTGCAGAAGGAGACAATGAGCAGGGACAAACCCAACAAGCAGAAATAGGGGATTTCTGACACATGGGGGTAAGTTCTCAACAAATAAAAGCTCCACAGAAGACACAGAAACCAAACACAAAGAATGCTGATGTTTCTGATGGAGTCTGTGAGTCGCAGCTGCCGGTAGGAGGCTGGGTGAACAACGGCCAGGTAGCGATCCACACAGGTGAGGACATGGAAGGAGGTCTCCCCAATGACAAGGAAGTTGGACAAGAAATATCCACATTTAATTAAATCTGGGAGCTCAAGGAAAAGTCCTCCAATGAAGAAGACGGTTCCTAAACTCCAGATCAGCTGCAGGACGCACTGGTGGTACGTGAAGACATCCGAGTGGCTCGCTGACTTGAAGGAGCGCTGCTGCTGCCACTGAAGGAAGCTCATCCGGAGAATGACCATGGAAAGAGCGGGGAACAGGAGAAACCTCAGAACCTGAAATGATATGTTTAACGACCAAGCAACAATGGCGTTGACACAGTAGTGATTAGATAAATCAACTGAGGAGTTTGCCGCCATGCTGGCTGTTTGGACGGAGACCTGCGGACAGAAAAGGGTAGAGTTATGGTTTGTTTCCGAAAATGTCCCTCATATTTTAGATCAGAAAGGCTCCGTCAAAGTGCCGGGTTTGTGAAATATTGTGGGTCAGAAGCTTTCATGGTTGGTGAAGGGGTTCCACAGGGCAGTCCATCTCCTCTGAACATTGAGGATCTGTCCATATGGCTTCATGCATGTCCTACTGGAGATCCTTTCACCAATAAGCCATTCACGTTCTCTGACCATTTGGGCGTTTTATGCCCCCATGAGGCTTAGAACGTCTAAACGTCCCACACACCCCACCAGGTTAAGTCTTCAAGTCTTCATGGAAAGCCAGCCAGCTGGGGCGGGTAGCGGAGCGGGCCATGCAACCCCCCTCAAGGCTTCACTTTTTGACGATTTTTCAGAGGTTGAGTATAGACAGTATAAACATCCAATCAGACCTCGGCACTGATCAACTTTGCTTATGCTGCACAATAAATAAATAAAAATTAATCCTCAGTGAAATATCAGCCTGTGTTATTTTGCAGAAACAGCACAAACTGTGATAAAAGGTTTCCTTAACACTCAGTACTCCGCTGGAGAATGCAAAATAAGTCATTGGGTAGTTTTTAAAACAGCCCCAGAACAGAACAGAACAGCCCCACTCCCTACCTCCTCAGTTATGCATCTGTCATAAACCGTGGACGTTGGGCTTAACAGCTGTGTTGTCTATGGTCATAGACGGTGAGGAAGACCCCATTGGCATGATGGACACTCCACCAAATGAAACCCTCACTTACTGGCAAGCTTGCAAGGAAGTTTCTCTGCATACCTGCTAGTAGTTCACCTTAGTATTGGTCAATTTTATGTTTTGCTACTGGTTGATGTATCACAAACCATAACGTCATCGCAATATGAATGACTAATACATTGCACTGCAAGTTTTCCTCAGATCATGCAGCCCGAGCTCCAAATCTGTTGGATGACTTGAATGGCTGGATCGTCCTCCTTCGTACATCCATTACTGCAAGGTATTTTTCCTACAGATTACTTTAGTGGCCTCCTTGTTCTGACTTTTCAGTTCCATTTACTAACTTTTTAAAAACATATGGGTAGCATGAATATTTTCATGATATCCTCTGTAAACATATACTTTATACATGTGTGCAAAATTGTTGGTGCCTCTTTGCTGATCAATCCAAAGATCCCAAAGATCTGAAATAATTTAAGTGACAAACGTAACAAATGAACCTTCAAGAAAATGAACTATTGAAATTGAAACGTTGGTTGAATCCTTCATTTAAGATGATGATTAAGAAAAGCAAAAGAACAAAAACAGGCCTGAAGCTCCAATCGAATCCCTACAAACCTTTCAAAACTATTTTTTTACAGTTAATGGTCTTAATTCCTGTGTGATCACCCACCTGCTGCTTTGGATCGCCTCTGAGATCAGCGTCTGCCATCTCTGATCGTGTTCACTCCGACGGGACTCAAACATGTGATGGATGAATCTTGACGGTCCCGCTGATGGATGCTGACGGTGTGTTTGCATGTCTGGACCCTGAATAATTTATCAAAGAAGGCAAATTTCTTGTCTCTGACGTTTGACGGCGAACAGGAAACCAAGGAAAAACAAACTGTGAACTCTTTTACGTTGAGGTTGAACATTTCTTTCGATATGACTTTTCTGGGCTTTCAGCACGAAACCCATCAGTGGGAGTTGAGTCGTTAATGGACCGAGCCACCTTGAAGCCAAGTGTCAGTAAAGAGGCGGTACCTTACTAATGATAGAGTGTGGCGTAAGACAGCCGTATGAAAGCATCACCTGAACGTCTGAAGAGCATACTACTACCATTATCTGTACAAAGACTTACCACACACACAAGATTTTCATTTGGTGCCTTAGGTTGGCCGTATGAGCCTCAAGAAACTGTGGTGCTTAAGGAACCGATTCCAATAAAAGGTCTATGTAAACGTGTGCATATGTGCATTTCAAGCTTCTGTATTCAAAACGCAGACACACAACAGGCAAAATCCTACATTTGTTGCACAAATACAGTGTTCCCTCGCTATGACCTTTCATAACATTTCCATGTTTTGCATCATGCAAACACGAAGGAATCAATCTTTTTGATAGAACATGGAAGTCAGTAAGTTAAACTCCCTCAAACAGATAGTTATGGTTTTCAGAACGTGAAGAACCACCTGGAGCCAGAACTGAACACTCACCTGGTGAGTGTTTACGGTTCCTCATAAAAGACGTGTTCTAGCTGCTTCAACTGAGAGATATCTCTTACCTGGAGGCGTGGTCTTCAGGGGGATTTGGAAAGTATCTCCAGGTTTGAACAACAACTCATTTTATATCTGCTATGTTCATCTATCTGCACATGTTGAACCTTTACTGTCATCATCTCATCTCTGTTTTCTCTTCAGTCATCAATCAAAACCAAGATGTTCTCCAACTCCTCCCTCAACGCTCATGTGGACCCCTGTTCCTCTCCTGGAATGTTTTATGTCTTTTTGAGTTTTTTGCTTCCATGGCTGCTCCTGGCGCCTCTCTTCATCTTCATCCTCATCGTGGGTTTTCAGCGATGGAGGAAAGAACGCATAAAAGCTTCCTCGGCCTCATGGAGCCACATGGACGTCTTCACCTACAACATAGCTGTTCTTGAGCTTATTTGGGTTCTGGCCAGTTGTTTGTCTTTTCTTGGCTTTTGCACCAAACAGGGCGATTTGTTCATTGCTGCATATGTGGCATTCTATTTTGCTTTACCTGGAGAAACTGTATTTCACCTCCTGACGTGTTTTGAACGTTACCTGGCTGTGGTCCATCCCGTCACATACATGCACCTGAGGCAGGCGCGTGGCGTCCGCATCAGAAACATCACCGTCGCTTGTGTTTGGCTGCTTTGCTGCCTCATGTTTTGCACTGTGTGGACTGGGGTCTATGAGGTGATCAACACCTTGTTGGTGTTCCTCACCTGTGTGACCTTCTGCTTCTGCAGCCTCTCCATTCTCTGGATACTCATCCGTCCAGGACCGGGCAGGATTGGGAGGAGTTCAGATCCATCCAAGCAGAGGGCCTTCCACACCATGATGGTGGTAACAGGAGCTCTGTCGGTGAAGTTCCTTTCCACTGTTGTTGTCTTCATAATGCAAAGGTTTGCAGAGAACAACCTCTTTTATTGTCTGTCTGGTTGGGCTTTGCTGTGGTTGTCTCTGCCCAGCAGTCTGGTGTTGCCTCTGCTCTTCCTGAAGAAAGCAGGAAAGCTACAATTCTGTTCACTAAAGACAGACAGAGCTGACATGAGGTGAAACTTTACGGTCCTTTATGGTACCCGCCAATTTTAACTGCACCCCCTTAGTACACACCACCCCCCCCCCCAAATATACATTCCAATACAAACACACATACATGCACACACACGCCCTCACAAACACACACACATGCATTTCACAAGGAAGGTAGGACCTTGGACCATCTGTCCCCTACCCCATCCCTGGAAGGGGGTACTGGGCCCTTGGCAACGGCAGCCGTCTCCCTTGGGTGCTGGTTTCCTGGGCCCGGCGGCTCTCTCTCCATGCAGGGAGAGGGATCCCTGAGCTTTCTGGCAAGGCCAGGAGCCGGGGATCACATCACATCTGAGCTGGGGGGTGTCCATGTCCCTGTGGTGGGGGTTCTGGTCCTTGCCCCTGAGCGCCGGGCCTCACCAAATTTCCAACTGTGGCCGAGCCTGGTCGGGCCATGTTTACAACGCTTCCTGTGGACCCCCTCCTCCCCTGGGTGTCCTCCTCCTGGGCAAGGATGGCTGGCCCCTGCCTTGCTCCTTCCTTGAACAACCGTTGGCCTGGTGGGTTGCTGCCTGGAGTGTGGGGCGGGTCTCCCTTGGGGGGTCCTGGCTCGCACCTGGGGTTGGGGTCAGGGGATGCCCAGAACTCCTGGGTGGTGATGAGGTGCTCGTGTGGGACTGAGGGCGCTCTTCTGGAGTGGGACCCCACATTGGGCCCTCCTGGCACAGCGGGGGGGCTGCTCTCCTGGTTGGGCTGGGGCTGCACTCTCTGTCCCCCCCCATGCCTCCCGGCTCTCTGGCCCCACTGGCCGTCCTGCTGGCCTTGGCCTGGGTGGCAGATGTGATTGCCAGGGGGGCGGTTGTTTTCTATCGGCTACCGTGTGGGGTTGGGGGGTCTTGGTGTGGGGATAGCTGGTCACTCCCCCTCCTTCTTTTTACATTCCATCATTCATTTTAGAAGAACATAAACACTCACCTGAGCACAGGTGTTAGCTCACCTTTGCACTAATAGTTTGCATGATTGAATGAATGAAATATTTCACACTAGTTGGTTTAAAGGCATAAGTATGCGTGTGAACACTATCTGTATTGTGTACATGTTGACATGTGGACATTTTTGCAGCTAACAGGTGTGTTTATAATATTTGAGTGTGTGTGGACAAGCCCCGCCCTTATAGATGTGTATTACATCTGAACCTCACTGTAATGAAGATAACCATCCAGAAACGTGTTGCTTAATGCTGCTTCATGGTTTTACACCCCCCCTTCTTTAATCATCCTCCTCTGCTTCTGTCACTTTTGTGTTTCTCTCTTTGTTTAAATCAGGTACTGGGGCCAGGGCGGTTTGGTTAGGCTTTTGTTTTTGCACTTCCGGGTTTTCTGGGCTTTATTTTGGCGTTTCCGGTTTTCATTCTCGCTGTCTTTACGTTCTGTCATTATTTACACCTGTGGCAAATTACGCTGAAAGTATTTAACCTGTGTCTCCCCTGTCCTCATCACGGGATCATTTTGATTACGTTGTAGTGCTTTGTTCAGCTTCGAGCATTAAAACTATTTCGTCTACGATCTCCTGCGTCCTGCGCTTGTGTCCTCACCTGCAAGTCCTGACAGTTCAGTTTCAATAAAGATTTAGCTCCTGTTGTCCGGCCTGATTTCCTGCAGTTGGAGGTTCTAAATCATCGGACTCACAGGCGTCTGTCCTTCAGGGTTTCTGAACATGTTATAAACATGTTAAACCTGGAACTCATCTTATTAATTATGCTAGTTTGGGAGCTTTCTTATGTGAATTATTTATTATTATTTCTCCTGTTTTAACACATATTGACACATTTTTATGTTGTTTATGTATTATTTATTATTTTATTTGGTTGTTTACATGTTTTATCGTATGAATGAATGCACTGACCAGAAGGCACTTGTAATTTTTATGCATGACAATGACAATTAAAGATCTATCTATCTGAATCCAGTCAAATCTCCACCTCCAACTCAAAACAAACAACAGCAACAGAAGGAAAAGAGTAGGATGGATTTTTTTATGTATGATTTATCTATACATTTTCAAAATAAGAAAAACAAAAAACAATTCAAAACCACAATTACAAAGAAAGAAAATAAAATGAAAGAAAACATGTACACAAATGAATGAATAAAATCTTACAAACAATATACTGTGCTACCAATCTATGAACAGCAGAGACACCTCATAACCGTTATTGTACTTGAAAGTTCACTGGGTCGTTTCTAAGGTCAAGGACATGAAAGAAAGAGAGTTTTTTATCCACTTTGAGTGAGTGGGTGGGCGAAGATCTTTCCAGTGCATCAACATAGTCCGACGGGCAAGTAGTGTCAGAAAGGCAATAAAGTCCTCTAACCAAGGAGGGAGAGAATGATTGTCGGTAAGTATACCAAAAGTATACCATTGTCACTTTAAAACTGCCACTTTAACCATGCCACTGTTCTTTAGCACTGTTTAGACTACTGTTATTCCTCTGACTATTACTGTCTTTTTATCTATTTTTTAAGTTGTTTATTTAATAATTTATATGCTGCTTGCACTGTGGGGTGAGAGGAAAGAAATTTCATCTGTGCTGTATGTCTTATGGATGCAGCATATTTGACAATAAAGCTGACTTTGACTTTGACTTGAAAAAGGGCTGTCATTGGGGATCGGTGTACTTTGACATTACAGACAGAGGATAAAGAGTCAAATACAGAGTCCCAGAAGTCAGAAAGCGACGGGCATGTCAAAAACATATGGGTAAGATTTGCAGGGCCAAGATTACATTTTACACAGTTAGGATCAGTACCAGAAAAACTATGGCAAGTCTGCTTCTAGACCAATGAGCTCTATGAACCACTTTACATTGAATGATACAGTGCCGGGTGAATTCGCCCAAGCACAGATCTCCACTGATCATCATTTATGTCTACATGAAGCTCTTCTGACCAAGCCACACGTAGATGGTCAGATGATGAATCAAGGGTGGATAGTAAAAGGTTATACATTTTTGATATTGTACCCTTCAGAGAGGGGTTTATCCCCATGAGAGTGTCAATCATAGTGGCTGTTGGGGTACTGGAAGAGTCAGGGAAATGACGACAGATAAAATTACGAGCCTGCAGATACCTTAAGAAGTGAGTTTTGGGCAGATTAAACTTTTTAGCTAATAACCCATACGGAGCTAAAGATCCATCTATGTAAAAGTCTTTTACTGAAACTAAGCCACGACTTCTCCACAGGGCAAAAGTCTTATCAGTAGATGATGGAGGAAACAGAGGGTTAAGATAAAGTGGGGACATGAGAGAGATTTTTTGACAGCTCTGTAGACAGTCAACAGAGCTGCTGTTGACTGTCTAAACGAGGTTTCGTTTGTATCCGTTACTAAAGGTGCTTTTTTTTGAAAATTCACGATGGCCGCCTCTTCCCAAGGTCAAAGGTCAACGAAACTTCTCTGGTAGTTGTAGAATCAAGGTGGTGGCATATGTGTGCAATTTCGTGAAAATCGCTTAAACAAAAGTCTCGTTTTCACATATTGTCAAAAAACACGAAAATCGCCATTTCTCAACGTTCGCCACAAAATGGCCGTAGGTCGTGTGGCCATCCCATAATGATTTCATAACTTCTTTGGGATATCTCCAACACGGTGTTTTGGTTTCGAAACAGGATTTCAAAATATATTTTTTTGGCCCCATAAGCGATTTTCGGCCCATTCATTTTTTTTACGGGAACGCTCGCTGTGATGTCATCGTCGTGGGGGGGTTGACGTTCTCTTTGCCGAAAATTCATTTTCAATTTATCCTAGGTGTGTGCCAATTTTGGTGAGTTTTCGGGTATGTGGCGGGGGTCAAATTTGAGCTCAACGGATCCGTTAGAAAGAAGAAAAATAATATTAAGAATAATAATAATAATGAAACGAAGCAGAAACAATATAGAAGTTTTTGCAGTCAGGTGGCCTATGTATTTCAATGCGGCCTGTCTTTTACTATAGGCTGGGCATGTCAGGACTTTCTTTTCAGCTCAATCATGTCCTGTTCTCTTGCTGCCTCATCAGTGATAACGGGATCTCAGTCAGTCGGTCTACCTCTGCCAAAAGGATCATGAAGAAAAAGTGATCTGTAGTCGTTTCTGCTGCAGGTCCTAAACCACAAAGTAAGTTTCCGTTAGCAGCAGCATCTACGTCCTGCTTTATTCATTCTGATTGCAGCTTTTTCTGCTGTGAGCTCCACAAAAGAAAGGAAAGTGGAATGATGGCGTTTGGATTGTGCACTTTGAAAAGCTTCAACTTGTTCAAAAAGGAGACAATTTAATTTGTGTCAGATCAGGAAGAGTTTTTCATTTTCTCTGGGATGCGTTTTGTTCTTTTCTGCCATGAATAATTACTTAGTTACTGCTTCCAAAAGTTCATAATAATAAACATAGTGACGCCATTCTGTTCAGTAAACAAGTTAGAATGTTTCCATTTTTCCAGAAACGTCCTGTATTTATCTTTATACTCTGAATTTCTCCATTTTGACCATGAGGGTAACGGTCTGCAGCACACCAAATCTTTACTTTGGTGTGGGGCGGCCGTGGTGCAGCGGTAGGGCGGTCGACCCATGATCGTAAGATTGCAGGTTCGATTCCCGCCTTGCGCGCCCATGTGTCAAAGTGTCCCACAACACTTGCCTCTGGTGGGAGGTTGGTGATGTTTGGCAGCGGAGCCGCCGCCAGTGTGTGACTGTGTGTGTGAATGGAACTGTGACTGTAAAGCGCTTTGGGCCTTCGTAAGAAGGTAGAAAGCGCTTTATAAGTATACGCCATTTACCATTTACTTATGTTTTCCAGCATTGGGCATAACCCGCGCAAATGATTGGCGGTCACTTATGTGTCGGGAGCAAAACACACACACTGCCAAATTACTTTTATTATTATTTATTTTTAATTCCCTTTGATAGACTGGAGTGTTGTTTAAGAGGGAAAAAACTATGAAATGAGGCACAGTATGTAGAAAATATGATGAGACGCAAAGAGCCGCATGCGGCTGGAAAGCCGCGTGTTCGCCACCCCAGATATAAGTGATCGCTGTATCATTGCTACTTCGAGAAACACAAAAATGGCCAAAAGCAAACCACACATTGGTGTAAAATGTCGCGGAGGTCTAACTTTGGTGAATCTTCCTCCAGGCCTTTTCTTGCACAGCTTTATTCCAATAGATAAAAGACTCGGCGTCATAGAACTCCAGACGTTGCGACACAGGCACATAAAGGTATCATATGTTCTGTTTTCTAAACCCTGTGAAGTGAACTGTATAGATATTACAACGTCACTAATGAATCCAAGCCCCTGATTGGTCAAAGTTCAACCTGGTTTAACTCTCAATGCGTTCTCAATGGCCACGTGTTTTTTTACGTAAAGGCCAAAAATAGACTTAAAATCGTGTGTATCAGTGGGTGAATGAAAGTTTTAAACACAGAAGCTTGAAATGTGCATGTGCTTGCTCACATAGTGGTCAGCAGATGTGGCAAGGCTGGTGTTAACATAGCATTGCAGTTCCCTTGAGGTTCATATGGCCACTTCAAAGGCTGTCGTGAAAATGGAACGTACCATTGTCGAGTGTCTGCTGAGTGTATCATAAAGCATTCCTAAGATAATAGAAGTACAGGTGACGCTGTTGGACTGCGCCCCATGCCACCCCCATAAGGCGCGGTAGTGAGGACAGAGTACAAGACCCTTAAACCTCATTTCACGAGCGCTATGTTCCAGTCCGGTCCGGCTTGGAATGGTCCAGACAATTCAGGTGACCTTTTCTACTCACAGTTGGACCGTCACGGCGCATGCAGGGTGAAGGAAACAACAATGGGAAGTCATCAACGGCTCCTCTTCTCCATTTGGCTTTCGATTCTTCGTAGATAAAGCATTTAATGATGTTTGATGAGGACTGCAGGCAGCGAAGAGGAATGCAACCGCTTTCTTTGAGCTTTCTTTTGTCTTAGTGACCTTCTGCCAATCAATAGGTTTCCACAGTAGTGCCCCTATAAATGAGGGTTTATGGTAGAAAAACCTTTAAAATGTGTATTTTTTTTCTGTCTGTTGATTGTCAAAAAAACTTAAATTTAGTTTGTTTCCAAGGGAAAAGGTAAAAATCCATCCTACTCTTTTCCTTCTGTTGCTGTTGTTTGTTTTGAGTTCGAGGTGGAGATTTGACTGGATTCAGATAGATAGATCTTTAATTGTCATTGTCATGCATAAAAATTACAAGTGCCTTCTGGTCAGTGCATTCATTCATACGATTAAAAAAATGTAAACAACCACATAAGATAATAAATAATACATAAACTACATAAAAATGTGTCAAAATGTGTTAAAACAGGAGAAATAATAATAACAATAATAAATAATTCACATAAGAAAGTTCCCAAACTTGCATAATTAATAAGATGAGATCCAGGTTTAACATGTTTATAACATGTTCAGAAACCCTGAAGGACAGACGCCTGTGAGTCCGATGATTTAGAACCTCCAACTGCAGGAAATCAGGCCGGACAGCAGGAGCTAAATCTTTATTGAAACTGAACTGTCAGGACTTGCAGGTGAGGACACAAGCGCAGGACGCAGGAGATGGTGAACAAAATGGTTTTAATGTAGCTGAACAAAAACACTGAAAACGTAAAGCAAAACGATCCCTTGATGAGGACAGGGGAGACACAGGTTAAATACTTTCAGCGTAATTTGCCACAGGTGTAAATAATGACAGAACGTAAAGACAGCGAGAACGAAAACCGGAAACGCCAAAATAAAGCCCGGAAAACCCGGAAGTGCAAAAACAAAAGCCTAACCAAACCGCCCTGGCCCCAGTACCTGATTTAAACAAAGAGAGAAACACAAAAGTGACAGAAGCAGAGGAGGATGATTAAAGAAGGGGGGGTGTAAAACCATGAAGCAGCATTAAGCAACACGTTTCTGGATGGTTATCTTCATTACAGTGAGGTTCAGATGTAATACACATCTATAAGGGCGGGGCTTGTCCACACACACTCAAATATTATAAACACACCTGTTAGCTCCAAAAATGTCCACATGTCAATGTAGCAAATTGATTTTTTAAAAATGAACATTCTCAAAACTTCAGTGATTATTTAATTTTGAAATTATTTTATTTTGAGTTAGCACGTTATATAAATATTTTTTAATCTTCCAATAATTATAAGAAAATTTGTTCCACGCGGTTTACCTGTTGCGCAGGAAGGCAATTAATTAGGACACACCCTGCCAGCTTCACCATGCGGCCTCCGCCCTCCATTACCAGTTGGAGTGGGCCGGATCAGAGCTGACAAATTGGCGTTTTCTGCAATCTCCCAATAGTTTTAGCTGTTAAAATAAACGGAGTGTCGTGTCTTAAATGTTGAAAAAATGGATGCAGTTGACAAGAAACATAGAATAATTACATTTACTTTTAACTATATTTTTATGTGGTTTTTGGTGCCGGTTTTGATCGCGCTCTTTTTCCTTTGATCAGGGAGCTGCACTTGTGATGTCCACTGATGCTATTTTCTTTTTGCGCTGTTTTAAGGTTGGTTTCCGCCATTTTTGTCTTATTCTGTTTAACAATGTTTTATTTTAAATGCTGTATTTACCAAATATGTGTTTTCTTTTTGTTTTATTCTTGTATGGCATTGTGTCTTGAGTATATTTTATTCTGAAAATTGTACATTTATTGAACTTTTTGGATGAATGTAAACAACCAGTTGGAGTGGCGGTCTGAGCTGGGAGCTGCACTGATGTCCACTGATCGCGATTTTCTTTTACTGCGCTGTTTTAAGAATTAAACGCCCAGTGACCATGATCGAGTCTCCCCCTCCTCATTGTGCATCGGCGACCGAACTGAACCTGTTACATAAAACTGGTGCCGTGACCCGGATCCCTTGATCAGCCGCCGCCGATCGCCGAGGAGTTCTGCTGTGTGCTCGTGACACGGTTCAAGTTGGTTGACAGAGTGGGTCTGTGGACTTCAGTCGTGGTCGCCATTTTAACAAGTTATTTTGAGTAGATATAAAGTTTGAGCTAAATAACCTTTTGTGAATAGTATTAAGACAAGACATATTTTGTTTGTGATTTGTGAATTTTGTTTCGGTTCACCATATTTTATTATACATTTTATATTTAGTTTTGATCTTTAAGTCATGGCAGATGGCAGCCAGGAATCGTTTGTGTTTTCACCTGCTGTTGGGAGGAAGAGGTTTTATTTAGTCTTGAGAAAACATCTGTCAGTATGCTCAGGGGCTATACCTAAAATCTGTTTGGACTAGATGATGTTCATGATAAACACAAATCACTGTATTCAAGTAGAAATTTCCTAAATCAATTCGTGCACTTATCGGTGAATTAGGAAATCAAATAGGCGAGTCCATTGCTGGCCGCCTTATGGCCAATCAGCCATCTTTCAGCTCACAGTCCCCTCACAGCAAGCCATCTAGAACTGAGATGCTTAATGCAACCGCTGACCTCTCAAGGTGATCCTGATTGTTAAACTGATGTCAGATCCTCCCATGTATCGTGGTGGCACAGACAAATTACTCCATTCAGAAGTGGATTGAAATTGTGGAAGCATACATGCACAAAGAAATCTCCCCCCAAGTGAACAAGCAGAGAGGAGTTTAAACCATCTGCTTGGTAGAGCAAAGCATTGTTAAAGTGGGGTTAAAAAGTAGCACTGCTAGCAGCACCCCAGTGACACCAGAGACAATATACATAATTTTGAGACGCTACTTCAGTGAGACTCCAGGTTCTTGTCTATCATTGGCTGATTTTTATTCCACTCAGCCAACAGTTAAAGAAACCAGTAGACTACTGGGTCAGGCTGAACACAGCTGCTGTGAAGTGGCGACCAGACACCTAAAATGCCAAGGTGGTAGGATGGATAACATGGACTCAGAAATTGCCATGATGTTTATCAGAAATTGTCCAGATCCCAACCTCGCTTGTGTCTTCAAGTGTAAGCCCCGTGAGTAAATGGTCTCTTACTGAAGTGCAAGAGGCAATTAGTGATGTTTCTACCAAAGGGAGTACCAAGCTAAGAGGTCAGTCACAACTTTGCCCAAAGCACATGCCCTCCACGTAGCTACTGCTGTAACAGCCAGCGAGACCCTTGAATGTAACGCAGAGTACACTAGTGTTAACACAGCCAAGTTATCTAATCCCACAAAGTCAAATGAAGCTGTTTCAGAGTCAAGTGCACTGGAGAGAGTTCTTACCATGTTGGAAAGAGTGCTGGAACGGACAAGTCAGCCCACCCCTTCTGCTGCTAGGCTGCAACCTGCCCCATTTACCCGTGATGCCCCCTGCCGAGTCTGTGGACACAGCTCACATTCGACATGTACTCACTGTATGAGGAGAAAAGGTGCTTGGGCTGCTTGAAGTTGGGCACCAAGAAAAGACTGTTCAACTTCCCACAGCAGTTGAGCAATACTCAGTGTCAGGAAGTAATGTACTCCACCTTGGAGGACAGTGTAGTGTTAATGATAAACCCTCAAACTCGATGATGATGCACAATCTATTTATTCTGAGTGTGTTCAGACCTCACCACCTAACACAACTGTACTGTTCCAAAACATTGCCAGGCTCGGGAAAGCTGACAGCTTATTCTACACAAATGCACAGGTGGAGATGGTTTTCCTCGAAGCTTTGCTTGACACAGGTTCAATGTCATGTACTATGAGTGAAGAGGCCGAACGACTGTTAAGCGGTGCTGGCTCAGTGCCCACATCCCATGACATCTGCCCTGATGTTGTTGCTTGGCTGTGGTGGAGTCAAAAGTCAAGCCCAAATGCATTTATGACTTAAAGATGGAGGGTGTATGGCTGTACCTTTCCGGGTCCCAACCCTAGTCGATCCCTGGACAGCGAGACCAGATGATCTTGGGGACGAATGTCATTAAACACCTCCTTAAACACTTTAAACAGAGTCCACAGTTTTGGCAGGTCTTGAATAGGCCAGAGTCAACAGATGTGCCTGAGATAATGCAATTCCTTAACATGTTGTCTGGCATTAACAGGTGGAAAGTGAAACCATCCTGATGTTATTAAGGACAACCAAGTTGTTGCAATCTGTGACTTTACTACCCAAGCAGAACATCTGTGTGGAGCAAGTTGCCAGCCACCTCAGCCATTTCTGAGGGGGCAGTGCTGTTCTCTGGTTGAAAGCGATCAAGAGGATTGGGCCATAAAATGATGTGATCGTGTGTGGGTCTTGTAGCAACCATGAATGGTGAGAAGATGGATCTGATCCAGGAGTGCTAAACCACGTCCAGCAGTCACTCTCGTGCCCAATGCGAAGTTGCCGAGTGTCAGCCTACATCGCTGTAGAAGATTTGGATGAGGCCCCCCCAACCCAAATGCAGATGGGTGCAAAACCAGACGTGCATTGAACCTGCAGACCATGCCCAAGGCCCTGCCCCAACAGATTACCAAGAGGCCCTAAACAAGCTTGGACTCGGAAGCTTGGACATTGATTCCTGTGAGGTGTCCCACTACTGGAAAGGTCAGCTCCTGCAGCTGGCTAAGAGTATGAAGATGTCTTCTCAAGGAACTAAGCTTGACTGCAATGGGTCAGCTGGGACATAGTTCACAGGATTCACCTGTCTGACACCAGACCCTTCAGATATGCCATACCGTCGCGTTCCACCAGGGCAATACCTACCATAAACTAAGGCAAGTGCTAACGGAGATGGAAGAACTTGAGATCATCCGTAAGTCAAAAAGTGAGTGGGCGTCGCCACTGGTCCTTGTCTGGAAGAAGAATGGAGATCTCAGGATTTGCGTGGATTACCGCTGGTTGAATGCTCGCACAATAAAAGATGCTCATCCTTTACCACACCAAGCAGACTGCCTTGCAGCTTTGGGAGGAAACGCCATATTTTGTGCAATGGACCTTACTTCCGGCTTTTACAACATTGCCATGGCTGAAGAGGACAAGAAGCTAACGGCCTTTACAACGCCTATGGGGCTATATGAGTTCAACAGACTACCACAAGGACTGTGCAATAGCCCAGCAAGTTTTATGCGCCTCATGATGAGCATATTTGGCGACCAGAACTTCCTGACACTCCTCTGCTATCTGGATGATGTGCTGGTCTACGCACCTAATGAGGAGGCCCTGAGAAGACTGGAAATGGTCTTTGGCAGATGGAAACCCATGGACTGAAGTTGGCCCCTAAAAAATGTCAACTGCTAAGAAGGAGTGTTAAATTTCTCGGACATGTTGTGGACAGCAAGGGAGTTTCAACAGACCCTGACAAGGTCAAAGCCATAACGGCGATGACTGTGATGGACCTCATGATGGAGGACGGAATAACACCTTCCCAAAAGAAAATCAAGTCATTCTTAGGCATGGTCATGTACTATCAGCAGTTCATTCAAGGCTTAGCGAACCCCTTTTTGCACTCACAGCTGCCCCAAAAGGGACGGAAAAATACCAGTCGTAGCTGCTGCTTTCAGGAAGTTACATGCCAATGACTGGAAACAAGAACACAGTGACTCGTTTGAGCACCTTAAGTCAGCACTTCTGGAATCTGTCATCCTTGCTCATCCTGACTTCAATCGCCCATTCATCCTTTCAACAGATGCCTCAACTGATGGACTGGGTGCGGTGCTGTCACAAGTTCAAGAAGGTGAGACAAAAGCACGGCCAGTGGCTTTACCAGTAAGCTCTTACCGTGCCCAAACAAATACCCATCCGTTTGGGTTTGGCACTCAGAGTGGTCAGTTTCGATAAATTTAGCCACTGGCTGAGAATCCATTTACAGTATGGACAGATAATAACCCTAACATGTATATCCTCACCCAAGCCCAAACTTGATGCCTGTGAGCAAGATGGGTAGCAAAGTTATCACCTTACAGCTTCAACATCAGAAGTACACCAGGCAGTAAGAACATGTCGCTGGCGTAGGGCAGCAGCCTTTCATCAAAAGCTGTGTCTCTCACAGGCTGACAATGGAGCCTACGAAGCCCATTGGAGGAGTCTCAGCAAGCCTGAAGACACAGTTCAAGAGCTTTTTTAGAGATAGCGCCAACCATCAAAGTCAGTGCCAGTCTTCCCAACATTCGAGAACATGTGTCAATGGTGGAGATGATGTATCTGCTGTCGCAATGGGGCATGTAGAGATGGGAACAGTCCTGGGCAAGAGGTAATCACCTGGCTCGCTCAAGACCTGGAGCAACTTGTGCCAAGTGGTCAAGTTCCCTTACCTGTGTTTTCCCTCAAAGACCTTCAGGAGGCGCAGCAAAAATGACACCGTAGCTGCTGTTGTCACGTTTGTCATGCGAGGTAGGCGTCCATCACGGAGAGAAAAGTGCAGTTTATCTCCTAGAGCCTGACTCCTGAAACGGTGGACAAACTCAAAATACTCGATAGCATCATGTACAGGTAATGCCAAGGACTTGACTACTGGCGACTGACACGCAGTATGTAACACCTGTGTCTCTGGTTGGTCAAGTGCTTCAGGGTGTGCATGATAAGGAGCAGGGCACAAGGCCAAAGTCGCACATTACACTTAGCTGAACAGCGATTCTTTTTGGCTCGACATGGGCAAGTGTGCTTGTGGTGCCAAATGCTGGCGTTGTGTGGTGAGCTTAAGACCCTGAGCCTGAGGGGCGAGCTCCTTGAGAGCATAAAGACCACAAGTCGCTAGAACTGGTGTGTCTCGACTTTGGTCCATGAAGATCCGAAGGGTCGGTGTGTAGACATCTTGGTGGTAACACGACCATTTACCAAGGAAATGGCGCCGCCTTTCAGTGTTCCAACCAGTCAGCAAAGCAGGTGGCCGCCAATTGTGGGACAGATGCTTTTGTGTCTATGGCTTCCCACAAAGAATCATTCAGACCAGGGTCACGAGACCAGTGAGTTGATTCAGGAGTTATTGCATGTAGCAGGAGTCAAAAAATCAAGGACCACACCATATCATCCCATGGGTAATGGCCAAACCGAAAGGTTTAATAGAACCTTAGGCAGTATGATCAGAGCCTTACCACCCCGAGACAAAAGCAAGTGGCCTCAGATGTTGCAAACATTGACATTTGCCTACAACTGCACTGTCCATGAGTCAACTGGTTACACACCCTTCTATCTCATGTTACGATTCGGATTCCCAGGCTCCAGTGGGCGTCATGTTTCACCATGTGGAAAAGAAATGATGAGATCACTGACTATAACACCTACGTTGAAAGAATCCAGGAGTTCATTTTTTTTACGGGAACGCTCGCTGTGATGTCATCGTCGTGGGGGGGGGGGTGTGACGTTCTCTTTGCGGAAAATTCATTTTCAATTTATCCTAGGTGTGTGCCAATTTTGGTGAGTTTTCGGGTATGTGGCGGGGGTCAAATTTGAGCTCAACGGATCCGTTAGAAAGAAGAAAAATAATATTAAGAATAATAATAATAATGAAACGAAGCAGAAACAATATAGAAGTTTTTGCAGTCAGGTGGCCTATGTATTTCAATGCGGCCTGTCTTTTCCTATAGGCTGGGCTTGTCTTTTTGGCTTTATACCCGTTCTTTGAGGGCTTTTTGGCGCTTTTTGTGGCGTTTTCGTGATTTTGTCATCATTTTTGCGATTACAAATTTGACGTTTGTGCGTTGGTGTTGTGCGTGTGTGTGTGTATTTTTGTTGTGTTACACAATGGTCGTGTCGTTGTGTGCTTTGGGCGACTTTTGACCCCATTTTTTGGCGTTTTGACGCGTTTTTTTGACGTTTTAGACCTTTTTGAGTGTTCGACCCTCGTAGCAGTTACAATATGGTCCTTGCACTCTGTGAGTGCTGCGGGCCACAATTAAGATGGAAAACATATTAATTGAATTGGAGTAATATGACATTTAGTTAGATAAATACATAAATTTGAGTTGTATAAACAATTATTGAGTTTTATTGACGTAAGGAATTAGGTTGATTAAATTTAACTCAATTATTTGTTACCAATTGAAGTAATTCATTTAAGGTGGCAAAATTGGATAAGTTATATATGAGTCACAGGGAAAATGGAAATAAGATCAGAAACTCGTGCGTTTACTTTGTCTGTTCTTACTACAAGCAGAAACTCTTTTTATTGATGATGCAGCCGTGTTACTTTTTTGATAGATGTATAATCTTCATACGGCATCATTAAAACCTCAGACTCCGTCTCACAGAAGTATGGCGCTCTCTTTTTTTCCATGCGTTTCCATGGTGACTCCGTAAATCTGTGATCCATTGAGAATGTCTTTATGTACCTGCTGTGCACGTGCATTAACCCAGGGTTACCAAGTGGAGCGTAATTACGCTAACTCATATCTGGTCTTTTGGAACCGACATACCCAGAGTAAGCAAGTTCAGGCGGATTTCAGCCAGAGTTCAGGCTCAAAGTCAGGCTAGTTTAAACATGCTTCCTGGAATACCCCCCTGGATGCTCTGTTCAGATGTTTGTGCATTTGTTGGTGTAAGGGTCATTGAAAGAGGAATGTTGAGATACAAAGAATTACCAGTTAACTACTGTTGGATGAACGGTGAAATATTCCGTTTTTCTCAACGTAAATCTGACTTCAGAGGAGTCAGTGCCTCACCAGCCATCAACCTCACCACACGTCATTGAGTAGTTGGTGTGTCAGAGAGAGGCAGAGTGTGTGTGTGTGTGCGTGTGTGTGTGTGTGTGCGTGTGTGTGTGTGTGTGTGTGTGGGTGGGTGTGTGTCTAAGGGATTGTTACGCCCCATTTGAGTCTAGGGGTACGTAGGGGGGCATGACGTAAAAATTTAAGTTTTCGGCTACTAAATTGACTGTAACAAAAAACCAAACGAATGTCTCCATACCAAATGGTAACAAATTTATTTACAAATAAATAAACAACAACCAACAATAACTAAAAGTGAAGCAAACATGTCATCTTACCTGTAAATGAAAGAAAAGGGAAATCAATGACAAACACTAACCTCCCTAGACTGACAAAAACAGGAGAAAACATGGACTACAGAAAATGGCAGTTCACCCCTACAGCTTCACTTAACATAACTACAAACTAAAAGACTAACAGAGTGGGTACAAAACCATAAAAACTACAAAATACTAAAATACAACACTAAAGTGCAACACAACTAAACAGGTGGTGAAATACAAAACAAAATGGAGAAGAGGGCCAAGCTGCAGTGGTGACTGTTGCTGCAGTGGAGACTGTTGCTGCAGTGGTGACTGTTGCTGCAGTGGAGACTGTTGCTGCAGTGGAGACTGTTGCTGCAATGGAGACTGTTGAGCAGTGGAGACCATCAGCTTGGGTCTAATTGGAGGCTAAGCTGCATTGATGTCTGTATTGAGGGTGGACAGTTTCCTTGAAATAAACACAAGTACAATACTTGCTGTTCTGTTGTAGGTGGCTTTAATTGCGTGTTTGTGTGTATGTCTTGGCAGGTCAGTGTGTTGTGTGGCGCTCTCTCACTCTCACATTGTAAAAGTTTGGCTCTTGGTGTCAAACTTGTTCCCCTCCCCCCCCCCCCCCCCCCCGACTTACCGGTATATCATTTGCAAATACAGCAGCAGTTGAATACTTTGAGGGAGAATTTGTGAGAATCAAATCTATTAATCAACTCGACGGATGGCAATCCATTGCCTCCCAACAGCTTGAGTATCTGTAAATGTTGGTTTTAGAAGTTGTAGATTTTGAACATCGCTAAGGTGGCAAGCTCTTAAAAGTGGCGTTTCCATGTTTGCATTTTTTATTGTAACACTTGAATGCCTTAATTGTTGACTCGAGCTGAAGGAAATGTTATATGTTACGTACAGAATGTGGTAAGAATAACATGGTTGCTATGGAGATAAGCTAACACAAAAGCCGCCATTTTGAATGAAGTTCCAAAGAGGAACCCTCCTTGGCGATAAATCTTTCCCCACTCAAAAACCATAAGTGACCCATTTGTTACCTTGAACAAGTGAAATGGTCTCGTTGAATCGCTATATGACAAAGTTTCACCTCATGTCAGCTCTGTCTGTCTTTAGTGAACAGAATTGTAGCTTTCCTGCTTTCTTCAAGAAGAGCAGAGGCAACACCAGACTGCTGGGCAGAGACAACCACAGCAAAGCCCAACCAGACAGACAATAAAAGAGGTTGTTCTCTGCAAACCGTTGCATTATGAAGACAACAACAGTGGAAAGGAACTTCACAGACAGAGCTCCTGTTACCACCATCATGGTGTGGAAGGCCCTCTGCTTGGATGGATCTGAACTCCTCCCAATCCTACCCGGTCCTGGACGGATGAGTATCCAGAGAATGGAGACGCTGCAGAAGCAGAAGGTCACACAGGTGAGGAACACCAACAAGGTGTTGATCACCTCATAGACCCCAGTCCACACAGTGCAAAACATGAGGCAGCAAAGCAGCCAAACACAAGCGACGGTGATGTTTCTGATGCGGACGCCACGCGCCTGCCTCAGGTGCATGTATGTGACGGGATGGACCACAGCCAGGTAACGTTCCAAACACGTCAGGAGGTGAAATACAGTTTCTCCGGGTAAAGCAAAATAGAATGCCAGATATGCAGCAATGAACAAATCGCCCTGTTTGGTGCAAAAGCCAAGAAAAGACAAACAACTGGCCAGAACCCAAAAAAGCTCAAGAACAGCTATGTTGTAGGTGAAGACGTCCATGTGGCTCCATGAGGCCGAGGAAGCTTTTATGCGTTCTTTCCTCCATCGCTGAAAACCCACGATGAGGATGAAGATGAAGAGAGGCGCCAGGAGCAGCCATGGAAGCAAAAAACTCAAAAAGACATAAAACATTCCAGGAGAGGAACAGGGGTCCACATGAGCGTTGAGGGAGGAGTTGGAGAACATCTTGGTTTTGATTGATGACTGAAGAGAAAACAGAGATGAGATGATGACAGTAAAGGTTCAACATGTGCAGACAGATGAACATAGCAGAAATAAAATGATTATATGTTCAAACCTGGAGACACTTTCCAAATCCCACTGAAGACCACGCCTCCAGGTAAGAGATATCTCTCAGTTGAAGCAGCTAGAGAACCATAAACACTCACCAGGTGAGTGTTCAGTTCTATCTCCAGGTGGTTCTTCACGCTCTGAAAACCGTGACTATCTGTTAAAGGGAGTCTTTCTCAAACGTGCGCCTGTTCAGTTACTAATGTGTTCCATCAAAATGATTGATTCTTTCATGTTTGCATGATGCAAAGCACAGAAATGTTTTGACAAGATTCTGTTTGAAATGTCAAGCTCACTGCACCTTAGATGTCTGATTGTAATAAATAACTATAAGCTTTGGAAGGGAAAGCAGTTGCACTAAAGATATCATATACATATTTGAGGACTATGAATCAAATATATATAAGGCTTACTAGAAGAAACACCTTTGCCAACCTGAAGGTTGCTGTTAAATTGGAACCAATGTTTCCTCTTGGTGATGTCATCAGGAGATACGGCGTTGACTTTCACAGCTATGCTGATGATACACAGCTTTACATCACCGTGTCTCCTGATGACCTTGACCTATTAACACTCTTTTAAACTGTATTTTAGATATAAAGTCATGGATGGCAGAAAACTTCTTACAGCTCAACCAGGACAAAACTGAAGTTTTAATCATCGGTTCTGAAGACAAGAGAGATGATTTTACCACATCTTCATAATTTTAAACCTTCTCCATGTGTGAGAAACCTGGGCGTACTTTTTGACTCTGAGCTAAATTTTATCCCACACATTAAAAATGACGTTAAGACAGGATTTTATCATCTTAAAAACATTGCCAGAGTCCACCCGTTCCTCTCTCTTGCCAGCACAGAGGTGCTAATGCATGCTTTTATTTTCAGTCGTTTAGATTATTGTAATGCCCTGCTCTCTGGTTTACCCAAAAAGTCGATCTCAAATCTACAGCTATTGCAGAACTCAGCGGCACGAGTTCTGACGAGAACCAGAGGGCGGAAACACATTACACCGGTTTTAAAATGGCTGCATTGGCTCCCTGTGCGTTTCAGGATTGATTTTAAAATTCTTTTAATGGTTTACAAATGTTTTTATGGTCTTGGGCCTTCTTATTTAAATGATATTCTTTTAAAATATGAGCCCTCGCGGACCCTGAGGTCCTCCGGTGCTGGCCTCTTAGTAGTTCCTAAAGTGAGGACCAAAACTTATGGTGAGGCTTCGTTCTGCCATTATGGTCCTCGCCTGTGGAACGGCCTGCTGGAGAACCCCAGGGCCGCAGAGACTGTAGAACATTTTAAGAAGAGGCTCAAGACCCACCTTTATAATCTGGCTTTTAGCTAATTTATTCTATTAGTTTTAATATGTCATGGCTACAGAACACTTTTCGACCCAGACGCTGGAACCCGGAGGGAAACAGAGGAGAACGGACGTGACAGGTAAGAGGTTTTAATCAGTAGGTGAGTAGAAGATCTTGAGCGGGATCTTGGGTTCCAAGAGAACGAAGAGCAGACTTCAGTGGCGTCACTGGTGGATTTCTCCGCAGACCGTAGAGAGGAGTCGTCGTGGGAGGAGGTCCGAGGGAAAGCAGGAAACGGCAGAGGCTCGTGGTGTGACCGGCAAGAGTGGATGGAGAGAGGGTTCCAGACGGAGGCTGCTTCAGGCGACCACTTGTGACAATGAGTTCCTGGAGGTGAGCAGAGACACAAGTTAGGAGTAGGCTTGACGAAACAGAGCAACATTAGCGAGACGTGATGACCAATTATGCACCATCAGGGGCAACGGACTGGCGAAGGCTGGTGATCCAGAGGCTCCTTATGAAGGCAGAAGAGGTGATGAAGTAAGTGGCAGCAGCTGGGATGGAGAAGCAGCCAAGTGGAGGGGAGAGGGGGAGGAGTCTGACAGCGGCACCATATCATAATATTGGCTATTTTATGTATTTAATTTCATTTTATGCATCTTATTCTGAATTGTATGTTTTTATATACATCTTATGTTTTTAATTTTAGTATCTTATCATGATTTTAGCCCCAGTGTTTCTTGTGGGGATCTTTTCCTCCAGGGCTTGCCGGCTTGGTCGGTGGTTGTTGCTGCAGTTCTTGCCCTTGCTGGGGCCACTGGGGTCTAACTTTGCAGCTTCACGGCTGTGAAGTGGGACCCCAGTGTTGTCCCAGTCTGGGGGGTCACTATGGCGATGCTCCAATAGCCGAGCTGGTTCCTGGTATGAAGAGATTCCCAAATACTTTTTCCTCACAGCAGAGCAAAGCTATACTTGTTTGTTTGGTTTTTTGCTCATTTATTTATTTAAAGTTACACGTGGGGGCCATATGTTTTAATGGAGGGGGGTGGGAAGGGTGGCTTAGGTTTTAACTGTAATGTTGTGTGTTTTCTGTTTTTAATGTTAAAGCGCTTCGAGCTGCACAAAAAAGCATGAGAAGCGCTATTTTATAAATAAAGTTTGATTTGATTTAAGGGCAAAGGTAGTCTGTAAACCCCATTTTAGTCTCTCATGTTACTATCAGCTCCTCATTTATTCATCCATCCTTCCACTTTCCAAACCATTTTATTTCTTTCAGGAGTCTCATGGATGCTGGAGCCTATCCCAGGTACTGTTGGAAGAAGGTGAGACTCACTCTGAACAGTTGGTCGGTCACACAGAACCACACAGAATTAGTTTCTCAGGAATTAGGCTGTAGTATGTCCTAAATTACTGAATTGTGACAGATCCAGTAGTGCATTAAAAAACAAGGAACAAAGAAAAACTTGGTCAAGAAGGCAATTTAGGACAGTTGACGTGACCCTTTCTGGATGAATATGTCCATGCAAACACATGACTCTGGCGAGATCGGCTCAAGTTAGGGTTAGTAAAGACACTTGGCCAATACTCAAGTAAGTCGATGCAAAGAATTCACTCTAGCAAGAACAGATCAGGTGAGCCAATGCAGACTCTTGAATCAGGCAAGAACAGCTCGCTGCAAGAACCTGCACCCTGTCCAGTAAACAGGATTTGGATGTTTGAAAAAATAAATCTGTGCAACACGTCTGTCTCACCTACTTCAACCCCGCATGCCCTCACGTGTTGTTTAAGTGTTCACTATGACCTGTCACCCACAGCATGACCTTTAGAGAAAATGTATATGAATACATTTTCTCTCTACATGTCCACTGGACGATCTACCACTGTGACAGAGCACAAGTCTGTCACAATGTGAGTGTTAAATAAAGTGTATTTGCTTCTGACAGCATCAGTGGGTGCACACACTGTATAGCTGCAAACTTCCAACAGTTCTTGCAACTCACTTTATTTATTTTCTGTTTTTGGTTGTATTCTGTGTATTATTTGTTTACTTCCTGATTTCACAGGAGTACTTCCTGTATCCTGAACGTCCAGTGGACCCACCTATTGTTTTGGTTGCCTTTGACAAGCCTGTTTTAAATTCAAAATGATTTCTTTTTATTTTGCATTTTTGTTTAAAGAATGTTGTTAAAGTTTGGACTTCTTTGTCTAATTATTGTTTTTGTAATTAGGAAGAATGCATGTAATTGCTCTTTTGTTTTTAGGAAATGTTTGATTTTGATTGTTAATTGTGTTTGTTTGGTAAGGGGTGGAGCCAACGACCTATAAAAGAGGACCTCTTTTCAAGATGGAGTCTCTCTGGTGATGTCTGGCTGCCATGCTGCTGCACTGTAGGCTGCAGCCCTGCCACATTATGTTCCATTTGTGCATTTTTCCTCACATTTTGCCTTACAACTACATAAAGATTGAGAGCACCTTGACTCTTTGTGTGGACAGTAGTTTGTTATTCTGACAACCACCTTGATTGTACGGGTCAGCCTGCATGTCCCGTTAAGGTTTGACCTTTTCTCAGCCCGTATTCCCCTGTAAGGACACATCATCATCATCATGAGGTTCCACCTCCTACACTCTGGGAACATGACACTATCTGGCAGGCCCAGCTCCAGGACTCATTCAGAACCGAGCTTGGTTCAGAACCGGGTCTTTCGTTTCCAATGACCTTGAGGTTGTCTGCTGGTAAGCAAGCAGCAGCTAAACTCATCAAATGAATGTAAAAAAAAAGGTGATTTAGAGCTGAATGAACGTTTGAGAAAAGGAAGCAGCTGCAGATGTGCTGAGTGAGGCTGAAAGAGAAAACAAGTGACGATCATGACTAAAGTCATGGGAGAACCAAAGAATACAGGACAAAAACAAAGACGGTCTGCATCCAGGTTAAGAAAACACTGAAGACTGGAAGAGAGACCAAAAACACAACAAGCAGGATGGAAGGGATCAAAAACATCATCAAGCTTTATTATTCATTGTAGAAAGAAGGCAGAACAAATTTTATTGAACACAGTTGAGCTGCAATAGCAAGATGACCCCCCCTTCCATTGAGGTGTTCCCCCTACCATGACAAAGGTGGATAAAGGTGGAAAGATTTCATGTAATCCATGGACACCAGTGAAGATCACAAATCATTGAAGAAAAAAGGTTCAGAGCTCTGTCTAGTGGGTCTAGATGACCCCACTCCCAGCGGTAAAGTGCCTAGGATAGTACAAGGGTTACAGGAAGCAGATTTCTGGACTGACGGTGGTCGTTCTGAGTTTCAGCTCGGTGATGGTGAAGGTTTGAGGCTGCTGCAGTTTCACCATAAGAGCTCAGTGATGGAGGATGCAAATGGGGCAACTCCCCCTCCCATGAGGGGAAACAGTCGAATGATTCGCTTTTGACAGATTCACAAACAAACATGTGACCGAACCCGAGGCTCCAGTTAAGATGCCAGAAAAAAGAGTTTTTCTGGTTGTGGGTTCTGTAAGATTGTCGATGTCAGAACCTGCAGTGGAACAAAGTTTTCAGCTCAAACAGACCTTTGTCAAATAAATAAACACTAAAATACAGTTTTCATTCTCAAACTGTCCAAAGCTTATTCAGGTGAAGCTGAATAATGGAGAACATCTGCATCATGACACATGAATCTGTTCTATTCTGATCCAGTTCTTCTGATCCGAACCAGAAATCTTCTCTGACAGATCAGTCAAACTGATATGTTGGACAAAAGATTTCAAAACTATTTGACTTATAGAAGAGATCATCAGCAGACAACCAGACGACATTAAAGCACAGAAAACCCTAACCTTACTGTAACTGTAGCATTTAAAGAATATTTGCTGTGTGTGTTTCAATGGATGCCGGTGAGTTTTCACTACAATCATCAAACCCTGATCTCTGATTGAATGTGCGGTCGGACGTCACGTCATTTCACGTTTCAGTGGATCCGTCTGTCCTGAGTTTGCAGCCAGGGAGCACTCCTGCCCTCTGCAGGAAGAGCAGGGGCAGCAGCAGGCTGCTGGGCACCGAAAACCACATGGTCACCCACGCCACCACGCAGTAACGGTGACTGAGCCGCTCCGAGAACATTTGAATCAACGAGGTTATCAGACCAACCAGGAACCTGAATCCCAGAGCTCCTGTTATAACCATCATGGTGTGGAAGGCCTTCTGCTTCGACTGGTCAATGCGCTTGGCGCTCCCGCCATGGAACCCCGGCCCCGAACGGATCAGAACCCAGAGGACCGAGACGGTGCAGAAACAGAAAGACACAGAGGAGATGGACAACAGGAACAGATTGATG
>JAUDJI010000107.1:0-33426 GCA_037389245.1 Oryzias sinensis | reverse complement strand
TTGTTTATATTGCGTTTTTCGCTATTTATTCTTTTTCGAAAAATATTAAAAACAATCGCAACATGAAATAGAGACTATTTACTATATTTTGGCTTATTAAAATAGGCCATGTCACCCACACTTTAAAACAACCACAAGTCCCAGGCGCAAGAACTAAAGAATCAAGGAAGCAAAATTATCTCAGACTGAGGAGTTTGGGGGACGAAAAACAAGAAGCTTGTTCCACTGTGATGCATCATCTTCTCACATCTTCCCTTTTCCAGCACAAACACTCAAAATGGCATTAAAACCAAACACCGCAAAGCATTGGATCATAAAATGTCATTTTCTGCTCGGCTTGGCGAAAAATCACGGATTAACAAAAAAGTAGATGAAAACAGAGGATAATTCTTTTAATCCTGAAGAGATCTGGAGGCCTGGCTCCAGATCTGAAGCTACACGATTTCAAATCTTTAACTATTATCCTTCCACAAGGGGTGCCGTTTGGAAGAACCCAGAACTCAGGAATCATTTGGCACTCGCTGAGATTCGTCAAATACTGTACACCCATGCTGGCTTTGAAGATTATCAGGATGCTTCACAGCAGAAGAAGCTAGAAAGTGATTCATTTTATGCTGAGCAGCTCTGCAGTGAAGAAATATGAGTCCACTCACTGTAAGGAGGAGAAATGTCCCTCCTAACCTACAGCTAAGAAGCACAAATACATGTGGAGCACCAATGTAACAGACAAGACTCAAGCTTTTAAGAGCGCATGCAGGTTCCCAGTCTGATCAGGAGACTCAGCAGTTCCTCCTTTTCTTCAGAGTCTTTTTCTATCTTAGCATTTGAAACAAAGTCTTTGGAGTCCAGAAAGATTCTAATGCTGAGACACTAAACAAACCAAATACACCATCAAAGTGATTAAAGTGTTCAAGTGTTTTTTGTGGATAAAAAATGAGTCTGAAAAACTGATTTTCTTTTAAATATAGTCGACAATTTGAATAGAAAAGTTAAGAACATGACCAAAATGTGGTGATCAACTACATGGCGTATGGAGAAGCCATATCGGAACGCGTCTGTAAAATAGTTTTAAGGGGACATTTTGGTTTTTCAACTAAAGATGAAGAGTCAGTTTGTATAACAAGTTTTCTGTTGTCAGTTTAGATGAAAGGACTGCGAGTCTCTTCTAGTCTAGTCCATTTCTATTGAGGTTTTCTTGCGTCTTGATTTACTATCATTTTGTCATCGATCTTATACAACTGGAATCAGCTCCACTTTGAGATGGATAAACTGTGGAGTAGGGTTGGGCGATGTCCCTTAAATTGGCAGTTGACGATGTTTGCAGTCAACCATCAGGATGGTTTAATGGTGCGCTCCTGCACTTGATCAGTCAGGTGGACCGGTGGACCGAGCGACCGTGTCTCTGAGCAGAGCAGACGGACTTTGTGTTTGAGGGCAAGGGAGGATGCTTTGTTACGTGTGCGCTATGTGTGGGAGACTTTCGGACTGCCATCCGCCCTGAAGCTCTACTTGAACAAGCTACCGAACTCAGGAGAACCGGGTCTTCCAGTAAAAGTGTGTGTCTGGGCAGAGCTCAGACCGCCGGCCCACAGAGTGGCTTTGCGGCGGTGTGTGAACTGTTCAAAGCAGAAATGTGGCTCAGTCCTTAGAAACCGTTAAAACAATCACATGGATTTGTGTTTCGAGTCGTGTCCTGACTAAATAAAGGCTGATGTTATTCCCACATGTTTACGTTCAGCCAAGCTGCAGATTGCAGCGTTTCCTGCATGGATTTTATGATCATCAAAGGCTACATGTTGTTAGCGCATGTTAGCCTCTCTGAGCCCTGGTTTCTTCTGGCTCCGTTCTTCCACAGACAAAGCTCTGACCACACGGATTAAAATAAAATGATGAGCGAACAGGCGCTTCATAATAACCGTAACATTAATAAAAGCACATTTAGAAGATCATCTCGTATATTACCGAGCTGCCAGATATCTTTGGATGTAGCCTCTCAGCCGAACACTACTGCGCATGTGTGAATGATTTATTCCAACTGAAAGTGTGACCCATGTGAACGTTTGTTATAAATGGAAAACGTTTTTCTGGGCCCATCTACATGGTTGAATTCTAATCCGATCATTGATCCGATCAAGATATTCTGCACGTGTAACCGCGGGTTATGGTGTTGACTTGCAACCAGGAAGTTGACAGAAAAAATGTTGTCTAAAGTGATGACTATCATTTCTTTTTAAGTCTTTTCAGTTATTTTGTTGATTCTGATCTTCTGTTCTAAATAAACGTTTAAACGATGGTTTTTGAATAAATGTTATTTTATTTTTCTTAAACAATCATAGCGCCGCAATCAATTGCCACTCAAGTAATGGTCCTGTGAAATAACAAAACATCTGAAGTGACAAATGTACCACACATCGTTTTACAGACGAGGTCATTGCTGTTTAATAAGGATCACATTTATATAGTTCATTTTGGATAAAATAAAGTACAGGAAGAAGAATTCCAGGAGCTCCTCTCTGCTTCAGTCACTTCATTACCGTTATTAAACCATTATTTAGAATTACCTCTAGAGACTCGGGGTCTCATTTACTGAAATGTCAAAAGCATTAAAGAACTCACTGTTACCTATAACAATACAGGCTTTTACTTTGAAAAATAAAAATAGACTAAAGAAACGAAGCTGCTTTCTACACATTAACCTCCAACAGGACAGACATCGATTCTGTAAAAAACAACTTTAACAAACACAAAGATGATATTAAAGTGTCTATGAAGACAAGCAGGAATTTTCTTTAATCTCAGTCTGTTGGGGGGGGGAATCTGTTCCTGAACAAATAAAATATTAATAAAAAAGAAGAAAAACAACACAAAAAACGAAATATAGGACACTGATCACAAAAGACACAACACTAAGGTCAGACAAATGGAGAAATAAGCGAATAAATCAGACAAGTATGAATTCCTGTAGTCCTCCTTCACCTGCGTTGGTGCTGATGCGCCTCACAGCTGCTGCCCTTTCTTCACAGCACATGACAGGACGCTCTGACATTTCTCATCATATCTGCTGTGAAGGCTGCTCGCTGTAGCTTGGCGACTTAAATGATTACAGGAGTGAATCCACTGCTGGGAAATGGACTCCAGAAGGTCACTGAGCATTGTTCACGCCCCCTGGCCAGAGGTGGCGGAGGGCGCGGCGGGATGTCCCTCACGCCATGCCTGGCAACGGTGAGATTAGCAGCAATGTCATCGGATCGCCAATTTTTCCAGTAATAGAAGCCGGAAGAAGCAATCCATACGGGTCACACAGAACCAGAACATTTGTCTCATTTGAAGCTAGTTATGGCCTTTCTGACGGCGTGCTCACAGGAAGTTGGGATGCCATTTTAATTTTCATGTCGTCTTTTCTGAAACAATTCTAGATAAATTGAGATATTTGGTTCTGGAAAGCAGAAAACAAATCCTCCGCTGACGAGAACCCGATAGTCCTGCAACCACTTCATCTCTCTGCCCTTTTAGAGATGCAACTCCAGCTTAAAGTCACTGTGCCCAGCTGTCACCTGTCTGCACAGTTGCCATGGCAACGGTACCGGACTCCTCTAATAGAGATGCGCCGTAGTTCGAGGAACTGAAGACGCGGCGCTGAGCTTCCTTGAGGTGTCGCGGGAGGACAAAGCGCTGGAAATGAAATGAAAGCCGCCGAAAACAAACACCACGGACAAACAGAGCGGCATCAAAAGTCTGCAGCGGCGCCGCTTGGGTCGGGGGGGGGGAGGGGGTGTGTAATGATACAGCAGAGGAAAAGTCTAACAATTCAACTCGCAGCGTTTGGAGCAAAGGGGATGAAGGGCTTAAAGCTGGAAACCTGAGATGAGGTGTGAGGATGAGGAGCGGCAGAAGGGAACCCCATCGCCCAGAAACAGTCTCCAATTGAACCCATTGATTTGATTTTAGCCGCTTTGTTTTCAACCACAGAGAAATGAACAAAGACGCACGACTAAGATCTCACAGTGGTAACAGCACACAGACCAAAACCTCACTGAGACGATTCCACCCAACAACAAACAGGATTTGTTTTTCCTTATCAAACATCAGTGGTTTCATAGCACATTAACTTTTCTGATATCATGCTAATCCTGTGAAAACTTATTTTTTAATTCATTTTTGTCAGTTTGATTAAAGACGTGAAATATGGCAAAGGTAAGTAAAGTAAATTAACATTAGGATGTCATTTAATTTACCTTAGAATAAGAGAAAATGGGAGTGCTGTGGTGGAAGTGTAGTGGTCTGGGGTATCAGCTTTAGGACAGTAAATATAAGCTTGTCTTAGCCTAGATTTGGGTCAGACTGCTTCCCTATCCCTTTGGTACCTTTAGGATTGTTGAGGCATTTGAAGCTGTAGTGGTGTCCAAACTTGTTTTTTGTTTTTAAGGAGGAGCCGTGGTGACTTAGGCTATCCCTCTGCTGGTAGGTGACCTACGTCGCGCTTGTAGCTTGAAGAAGAAGTGCATTTCTTCGCGTGGGTGTGGTCTAAAGCAGTGTTTTTCAACCAGTGTGCCGGTGTGTTATTGGGTGATGGTCAGGTGTGCTGCCGGAAATGATCTAAAAACATTTTTCATCTCCAGGATATGAACTCTGTGTTCATCAAAACTGATAAAACACTGAGAAGTTAGTAATATAAAAGATCGTAAAATACTTTTTTCTTAGTGTTTATTTGATTCTATTATAGACATTTTGATAAGAATGATGGTACCACGATTTAGCCGCAGCTTAAGCTCCGTTTTAAGAAAAGTCCCACCCCTTTAACTGTCTCCAATCATTCTTGGAGGCTTAATCACATGTCATCAGTCTGACCAATCAGAAGTGGTTAAAGTCTTCACTTCCTTGTTCTGATTCTGCTCATAAAGTCTCTCAGTTCTGACAAAAATACCAGCTAAAGCTCGTGGAACAAGTGAACAAAACAATGAAGCTCTGAGATGCTGGTCTGTCTGCCATCACTACATCTCCCATGATGCATTGTGTTACAGTGACAGCGTCTCAGCGTACAATGAGTCTTTCTTGTTAAACGTCTTGAAACAACAACAAACACACATCTACCAGTATTTAAATCTTCTTGATGAAATCAGAGGTCAAGGTTAAGACAAGAGAACTTAATAAAACTTCAAAATGTTCACTTTTTGTATAGCTACAGAAAATATAAATATAATGTTAGTCTTTTTGTGTAAGATTTATCAAACATATTGTGATCATATAATTGTTCAAAAATTGCGGTTGCCTTTGCACCAACATTGAAATAAATCACTATTTAGAAAGAATTTATTTGTTTTTTTTGTGAGGTTACATCAAATTTGATGTTAAACTGGAGGGAAAATTATTACTGAAAACTAACTCAACTTTTATTACAACTTTTAGAAAACACAGCTGCAACTTCCAGCTTTTTCTGCCACAATGACCATAAAAATGCAGGTGAGATCACGGAGGGACTGTAGATCAATACAGACTATAGAGTGTCTACTTTTTTCATTTTTGGATGCTGGTGTGCCGCGGGATTTTTGTCTAGAATATAGTGTGCCTTGGCTCAGAAAAGGTTGAAAAACACTGATCTAAAGCACAGAAATGTACACTTCTATGTAGTGGTGCATGATCATGACTTTTTACAACCGATACCAGATATTTTCCTGACTCTTGAAGTCGATACCGATACTCAATGGTGAGGTTTTTTTAAACTTAAGAAAATAATATTAGTAAGCACTAGGGCTGCACGATATGAGGAAAACTTGCGATATGCGATATGAGTGATTAATATTGCGATAACGATATAACTTGTGATACATGAACAAATAGCAAAACAACAAAACCATTTCCATTTCACTGCAACAGTTAGATTTAAATAAGAGTCAAAATATCTAAAATTATTCTCCAAATGACCCTCGTCTACATAGGAAGCAGACCTCTAACATAGAAGCTCCATCTGATTGGCCAAATGCATAAATGGATTTATTCGATTCGGTAAATAGTTCAAGCTGCCAAAAGATTATTTTAGCACATTCAAGGTTTACCATTTATTGCGATTTTCGCCGACTTTTGCGATATGGATATTGCACAGCTTGAGATTGCGATAACGATAAATTTGCGGTTTGTTGTGCGGGCCTAGTAAGTACAAAGTAACAACGGATGGCTCTCATGGATTCAACACATTTGCAGAACCAGTTTTACCCGCCAATAAATTGAACAACCGATTGTACAAACATTTTATTTCCTCTTAAAGTGCAGAAATGTTGGCTTTGTTTGAAACTAAAGTGCAAAATAATAACTAAAACTGTTTTAACTGATGTGCAACATAACTGGTTGCTGATAGAAATAAACTTTTCAAAAACACAAGTATTCAAGCATTTCACAAACCAGAAAGACAAAAAGAAATTAAACCTTCACGACTACATTTCGTTGTTTTAACCGTGGTTGGATTTTTCCTGACAAGTAGCATTTCTGCTTTCAGAGCGGTTAGCTGTTTATTTTTTCATCCAGCACATTGCGGCAATGACGGCAGCTTCGTGTTCTTTCTACACATGGCGGTGGTGAATTTTTAAATGGCTTGTGAGATTTGTGACGTTAAAGCTCGACCTTTTTTCCCTCTTTGTGAGCCTTCCGTGGAACAGCGAGTGGTCTCAGACACGGTAAAACAAGCCCACGTGGGTGAGAGCTGCGCCAAGAGATGACGTCACTTACATGCGACAGAAGCTAGCAGGATGGGCGGAGTGCAGAGTGGTTGAGTGAGGAAACGACGGCAGTTTAATCTGTTAGGTATCTGTGAATTTTTTTCTTATCGGAATTATCAGCATCAGGGCTCCAGACTAACTTTTTTCACTAGGAGCACTGTGGCCCCCAACTGAAAATTTTAGGGGCACAACATGAAAATTTAGGGGCGCATACCGTAAATCAACATTCTAACCAAATCTAATACTTTCTAATAATAGATGCAGAAATTACAATGTGCTGTTTCAAACAACACTTAAATGTATGTAAATATTAGGGGATGGAAATTCATGTTGGCGATACCAAATAGGTGCAGCCAAGATGCACAATAATTTGAGATCACCCAGATGGACGCAACGCTGCACAGATCACCTGGTGTGAGACAATTTTTTGTTTTTGCTCTAACATCACCTGTCAATCAAAACAAAAATATCACCAGAAAGGGGCGGAGGCAAGACCCCAACCTGAGCGAACACAGCTGGAAATTTAGTACTGAACTGACTTAAAGCTGCCCTACAGACTACAAAACAATGCATTATGGGACATACGTCCTGATGGGTTTTTGTAGTTGAGTCATCAATTAAAATAATTTAAAATACCAACTGCTAAAAAAAGGCTACATCCATTACAAAACATTAAAACAATTATAAAAGATGTAATATCACAGATCATACTTAGGGGGAGAGGCATATTAAAACTAAATTGAATGTTAAGGACAACTTCTAATTCCTGTTCTCCTTCAGTTTCGCTGCAGCTTCGCCTTCAAGCCCCCCCCAGGGCGTTGTCGCTCACACGTGTTTAATGTTAGAGCCCCGTTAGCTGTCACGCATGTAGTTGTGGGACATTTATTCTCCTCAGCTGACCATCTCCCGCGGGAGCGGTGTGCTGCCGTTACAGCCGTGCATGAGAACCGTGGTTTGCTTCGCGAGTTTGAGACCCCTGCTGTACACTCTGGCACTGGTACACTAGCTGCAGGTCGGAAGAACGAATCAATAGTTCGCTTACTCATAGATCAGACGCACATATCAGGTTGTGATAATATTTGTCTCCGTTTCCTTCCCACAGATGTTAACACGTGCTCAATTATCTCTAGGCCCCGCCCCCTCCGGGCATTTTAGCCACTTGCAGTGACTTTCCCTATTCTTCTCACACGCATTGGCCACTTGAGGCATCAGTCAATGAAATGCGAGTGTGTGCTCCAGTCTCATGAGTATTCGCGCGAGTGTGTGTGTCTGCCTGCGTGTGTGTGCGCTCGCGTCTCATTGATTATTTCATTGATCATTGACGTGCCCCTTCCACGTTTAATGTATAAAAAATACGGAGGGTGGGGGAGGCAAATTTACTGGTCGCACATGTGCGACTGGATGTAAAATTCAGTCGCACACTCTCAAATTTTGGTCGCAAAATGCGACCAAATGGTCGCAGTCTGGAGCCCCGAGCATGACGTCCCACTGTCCACTATTGGCCAATAATTATCGGTAACCAGTTATATCGTGCAACCCTACATCTATGTAAGTAATTAGTTTTTGTTCTTGCATGACTCTTTAAAGTTATAAAACGGTTGTTGTTTATTTTACAAACGGCGGCAGCTACGCGCTAACATGTACGACCAGCGACTGTTGATGACGTCATCAAGCGCTAGTCACGTCTACTTGGGGGGATAAATGTAGAGAAGCGAGAAGCCGGAGGGGACAGGGAAGCGATTCTTATTCAAGCTTGGGTTTAACCCATTAATATCGGAGCTGTGGATTCAGTGTTGACATCCTTTGAACTATCGTAACCGATTATGCAGATACGGTTGTTCCAATCGATCCTGAAGCGGAGATAAGCAGCTTTACGACACTTTACAGTAGCACAGTTTTATGCAATTGACGTAATTCCAACAGACCTGTCATGGTCGAACTCTATGGAGACCCAGATGCTGGAACCCGGAAGAAACTCAGGAGACGAGGCAGAGTCAGAAGTTTTAATCTGAGAGGGGAGATGAGAGTTGAGATGAGAGTCGTGGACGAAGAGGAGCGCCGAGGACGGCGAGCACAGCTTGGAGTGAGTGGTGGAGCCGAGGACGGCGTAGACAGGAACGAGGCGAGGAACCAGCGTGACCAGTGGAGAGCTGACCGGAGAGAGTATAACGGACTGGCGCTGGATACTTGTGAGGATCTCCCTTATGAAGGCTGGCAGGGTGATGAGGAGATGAAGGTCAGCTGGTTCCAATCAGTAGAGCAGGAGAGCTGTGTGAGGGGGAGGTGAACTGACAGGCACCGTGACAGTACCCCCCCCTCAACGACCGCCTCCAGGCGGTCCAGGACGGCGATCTGGGTGAGCCCTGAAGAAATCGTCCAGGAGGGAATGGTCCAGAATCAAGGAGCGGGAGATCCAAGAGCGCTCCTCCGGACCGTAACCCTCCCAGTCCACCAGGTACTGGTGACCGCGGCCCCGGCGGCGAATGTCCATAATCCGACTGACAGTAAACGCAGGGGGCGCCGTCGATGAGCCGGGCGGGCGGTGGGGAAGCGGACGGCGGGCATAAGGGGCTTTCCTGGAAGGGCTTGATTTGGGAAACGTGGAAGGAGGGATGGATTTTCAATGCAGCCGGGAGCCGTAGCCTAACACAGGTCGGGTTGATGACCCTCTCAATGATGTAAGGGCCTATGAAACGGGATGCAAGCTTACGAGAGGTGACCTGGAGGGGAACATTCTTGGAAGACAACCAAACCTTTTGCCCAGGCTGGTAGTCCGGCCCCGCTCTCCTGCGTCGGTTGGCGACCCGGCAGTTACCCTCCCGGGTGCGAAGGAGAGCGGCTGTGGTCTGGCGCCAAACGCGTTGGATGCGTTGGAGGTGATGTTGCAGAGAGGGGACAGCCAGATCTATGTCATCAGTGGGGAACAGAGGAGGTGAATAGCCGAGCGAAGCCTCAAAAGGTGACATACCGGTTGCAGAGGAGGGATGGTTATTATGAGCGTACTCGATCCAAACGAGAAATTTAGACCAGCTGGAGGGATTCTGAGCGGCCAGACAACGGAGGGCGGCTTCCAGCTCCTGGTTGGCACGTTCGGCTTGGCCGTTCGACTGGGGGTGATAGCCTGAGGTGAGACTGACGGTTGCACCCAGGGCGGAGCAAAAGGACCTCCAGACCGGGGATACAAACTGCGGGCCCCTGTCGGAGACGATGTCCTTAGGTATCCCATGATGTCGGAAGACTTGGTGGACCAGGACGTCGGCCATTTCAGTGGCCGTGGGGAGCTTGGCCAAGGGGATGAATTGAGCTGCCTTGGAAAAACGGTCAACAATAGTCAATATAACTGTGTTGCCTTCGGATGGGGGTAACCCAGTAACAAAGTCCATGGATACGTGGGACCAGGGACGTTCAGCGATGGGCAGAGGATGGAGGAGTCCGGCTGGAGGTGAATTGGAGGACTTGGACATAGCACAGATAGCACAGGCGGCAACAAAATCCCGGACGTCCTGTTCCATATTGGGCCAGAAAAACCTGCGTTTGATGAGATTAAAAGTTCTATGGGCGCCCCCATGGCATGATATGCGGAAAGTGTGCCCCCACACCAGGACTTCAGAGCGGGGGGAGGTGGGCACGTAGAGTGTGCCTGCCGGAGGAGGAGGATGATCCGGCTCCTCATTTTGGGCTTGTAAGACCCGTGTCTCGACATCCCAAGTGAGGTTACCAATTATATAGGAGGGAGGAATTATGTGAGTGACCTCCTGCTGGTCACGGGGACTATAAAGGCGGGAAAGAGCGTCGGGCTTAACGTTTCTGCTACCGGGTCTGTACGTGATAGTAAAAGTAAATCGATCAAAAAAGAGACACCAACGGGCCTGACGAGAGTTAAGACGCTTGGCGGAACGGAGATACCCGAGATTTTTATGGTCCGTCAACACTACAAAAGGTTGATCAGCTCCCTAAAGCCAGTGGCGCCACTCCTCTAAAGCGAGTTTGATTGCAAGAAGCTCACGGTTGCCCACATCATAATTCTGTTCCGCAGTGGACAGTTTGCGGGAAAAGTAGGCGCACGGCTTGAGTTTCCCCGAAAACTCCTCGCGCTGGGACAAAACGGCTCCGACCCCCGTGTCGGAAGCGTCGACCTCAACAACGAATTGGCGTTGCAGGTCCGGTTGTATGAGGATGGGAGCGGAGATGAACATACGTTTCAGTTGGTCGAACGCGGCTTGAGCCTCAGGACCCCAATGAAAGGGCTTGTTGATGGACGTAAGCTGAGTGAGAGGGGCAGCGAGAGTACTGTAATTGCGAATGAATCGCCGGTAAAAATTAGCGAACCGTAAAAAACGTTGAAGCTGTTTGCGTGAGTTGGGAGGTTCCCAGTTGGACACAGCGGAAACCTTGGCTGGGTCTGGGCGGATGTTGCCAGCCTCTATAATATAACCAAGGAAGGAGACAGAGGGTACATGAAACTCGCACTTCTCGGCTTTAACAAAAAGTTGGATCTCGAGAAGGCGTTCGAGGACCTGACGAACATGGAGAGTGTGGATCTCTTGATTAGGAGAGTAAATGAGGATGTCGTCTAAGTAAACAAAAACCAACCTATTGAGGAAATCTCGGAGGACGTCATTAACCAAATTCTGAAAAACTGCAGGGGCATTGGTGAGCCCAAAAGGCATCACCAGATATTCAAAATGTCCTAAGGGGGTGTTGAAGGCAGTCTTCCATTCGTCCCCCTCTCGCATACGAACGAGATGGTATGCGTTGCGGAGATCTAATTTAGAAAATACACGCGCCTCTTGAACGGAGTCTAAAGCAGAAGTGATGAGTGGCAGAGCGTATTTGTTTTTAACCGTGATCTGGTTAAGTTCTCTATAGTCGATACAAGGACGTAGGGTCTTATCTTTCTTCTGAACGAAGAAAAAACCAGCAGCAACAGGAGAGGAGGAGGGGTGAATGTGACCTGACGCGAGGGACTCATGAATGTATTTTTCCATAGAGGTCCTTTCAGGACCGGACAAATTAAATAAACGTCCCTTGGGGAGAGCAGCGCCCTTAAGTAACTCAATTGAGCAATCATAAGGCCTGTGGGGAGGCAAGGCACCCGCCCTATTTTTGCTGAAAACGGTCTTGAGATCATGATAACAGGGGGGTACCTTGGAAAGGTCAATCTCTTCAGGAACAGGATCGAGATCGGGTGAAAGCGATGGAATGGCGGAGCGAAGACAGTTAGCTAGGCAGTGAGTGCTCCAGTTGATTATGTGGTGATTAGCCCAATCGAACTGGGGATTGTGATTGTGGAGCCAAGGGAAACCTAGGATGACAGGGGACCGAAGAGTCTGTGTAATGTAAAATTGAATGATTTCGTGGTGGTTACCGGAAGTGATCAGTTGTAGAGGCTTGGTACGATGGGTGATCCGGGTGAGTAATTGACCACCCAGGCCAGCATCTTTAACAGGATGGTCCAGCGGTTCTGTGGGGAGACTGAGTTTTGCAACCAAAAAACTGTCAATAAAGCTCTGTTCGGCTCCGGAGTCAATAAGGGCTTGACATGAATGAGTTACAGACTGGTGACATAGTTTGACAGGAACATAAAGGAAACTCTTTTCCTGGATAGTAGTAGGAAGACCCTCCCGCGGCCTGTCCTCTAGCGGGGGGCTTCTGGGGTTTAAACGCAGATTGCATTGTTGCACATGATGACCTGATTTTCCACAATAGAAGCAAGTACCTTCTTCCTTGCGTTTTCGGCGCTCCTCCGGAGTGAGCTTAGAATGTCCGATCTGCATCGGTTTCTCTGTGGAGCGTCCAACAGAATCGTGAGACATAACATGAACATAATTAGCAACAGGGGAAGGAGGAGAAACACTGGTAAAGGGTCTCTTGTCTTGGCGGGGGCGCTCGGCCTGACGTTCACGGAGGCGAACGTCAGAACGAAGGGCCGCTGTGACTAACTCCTCAAGGGATCTGGCTTCAGGCTGGGAACATAAATGATCTTTGATCGAATCATTAAGGGATTGGTAGAACACCCCTTTAAGGGCTATATCCGGCCAACCCGCCTCCACGGCTAGAATCCGAAAATCTATTAGATGGTCACTCACGGATCTGTGGCGTTGTTTGAGGGCTAGCAGTCGGCGGGTGGCCTCCTCCTCCTTGCGGGGTTGATCGAAAACCAGCCGGAACTCTCCTAAAAAGCGTTCGAAGGGGATTTGAGAGATGGGATTAGCAGTTAAGTAAGCCTGTGCCCATTTAAGCGCTTTACCCCGGAGAGAGTTCACGATAAGGGTGATTTTGCTGTGGTCTGCATGATAGTGCCGAGGTGCCTGCTGAAAGATCAAACGACATTGCAGGAGAAAACCCCTGCAGGCTCCTACGTCACCCAGGAAAGGCTCAGGAAGGAGCCGGATGTTTTCGTTAGCTGTGTTGTCTGTAGCGGGGCCCGGGCTTCCGGTGGTGAAAACCGTGTTGGTGGCTGTGGCGTTAGTAGGTCCTCGGCAGGTTAAATCCATCAGAGTCTGAGAAATACCGTCCAAACGACGGAAAAGGTCCTGCTGGGCGGCGGCCATCTGGTTGAGGGATTCAGCTTGCCGTCCTAGAGCGATGCCTTGGTGAGTGACGGCCAAGCGGAGTCCTTCCGGGCCAGCTGGGTCTGGATAATGGCCAGTCCGTTCTGTCATGGTCGAACTCTACGGAGACCCAGATGCTGGAACCCGGAAGAAACTCAGGAGACGAGGCAGAGTCAGAAGTTTTAATCTGAGAGGGGAGATGAGAGTTGAGATGAGAGTCGTGGACGAAGAGGAGCGCCGAGGACGACGACGGTGAGTGGTGGAGCCGAGGACGGCGTAGACAGGAACGAGGCGAGGAACCAGCGTGACCAGTGGAGAGCTGACCGGAGAGAGTATAACGGACTGGCACTGGATACTTGTGAGGATCTCCCTTATGAAGGCTGGCAGGGTGATGAGGAGATGAAGGTCAGCTGGTTCCAATCAGTAGAGCAGGAGAGCTGTGTGAGGGGGAGGTGAACTGACAGGCACCGTGACAAGACCCACAGAAAAGTGGAGAAGCAGCTTCGTGCCGACACCCTTTACAGCAGCGTTGCATTTCAGGACAAAGCTGCTCAACTGTGCGTCAGAATCCGTCAGAATTTACGGATATCGTGTAAGCATTGGAGAAGTTCCAGTAGTTCAAAGAGTGTGTGTTATTTTGCGCTGAATAGGAGGTTGTGTCACAATCTTCTGCTCAGATTTTCTTTTAGTAAACACAAAACTATGACAGAAAATAAAAGTTAAAACTTCTGTTTATTGATGGGAGATTTTTAAAATGCAAAATAAACATAATTGATGCTTCGTCTAAGAAGTAAAAAAAAATATGTCAAAGGTTATTAAAAGGTCACCATCAAGGCTGCTTGTGTTGTTTCGATTTTCTTCTTCTTCTTCGACTCCTCATTTAACCAAATGCTGGCGGTGGAGCAGAAAGTCCAAACCAACCATAAGGAGGGAGGAGAGAAAAAAGCAGGTTTGGGCGGAGATGAGGAGGTTGGGAGCTGTGGAGAAGGGAGCTCGCACCGGGGAGCTCAGTCTTCCAAAAATGCTTGTTGACCTCCATCTTAGCGGGTGTGAGTGAGTAACGAGGCCTCCAGAGAGGAGAGCCTGAACACGGCATCTGTTTCCTGTTCCTTCACAGGAGGAAGGATTTGCACGGTTTTTATGAAGAGCGCTGAAATAACTGCACCCGCTGACCTGCTAGCATTTACAAATGCAGAAATTATCATAAACAATCCAGTTTCTCTCTGAATTGTGTTTTTTGCTATGCAAGAATACAAAATGTACCTTTTCAGAAAAAATAGAAAATTTACTCAAAGTAGAGGGAAGTCTAAGAGGAATGAAAAGTAGAGAAGCAGAAGAAAAACTGAGCAGACAAAAACAACCCCATACCATGAAACTCACCTAGCCGTGCTTTAGCTTCACACTGAACCTATGAAAGTGAGAAAGTGCATGCGCATCAGTCAGTAGCTTTAGTTCGTAAATTCAAACGCCGTCCGATGTGCAAAAAGGTTCTGCATCCAAAATAATCTACATGGATGACAGAAAAACAAACATTTCATTGAAATTTAAAAAAGAAACAAATCAGCTCAAATTCCCATCACTTTGAACTTGTGATGTGATCTCTATTAGAGCTTTTGGAGTCATTTCAAATGTAACCTTTTGTTTTTTTTCAAAGCTGGGTGTTACTTTCAGTCTTTTTGTCCATCTCTAGTTGCCGTAGATCAAGAACACAGGCTGGGACTCCATCCTGTAGACTTTTTTTCTTTTAAACATAGTTTGGTATGAAACCGTTGTAACTGAGGGACTGACTACAAAGCGACACAGCTGTAAAAGGATCCGTAAATCAAAAAAGCAGCAACTGCGTTCACTCAGAACTGAAAGGGCTTCAACCACTTTGCCTGTTAATTTAATTTCAGACAGCGTCAGCAGCTGCATTCATTGTGTGATCCGGGTTAATGATCTGACGATGTAAAGCGGCGAAGGTAACTCATTTGTTTAGCGTGATTACAATAATTATCAGAGGATTCATGTTTCTCGTGTGCAGCTTCACAGTAATTCTGCTTTGGGGATGAAGATGTGGGTCATAAACACATGTGACATTATGCCATCCACACCGATGCTTAGATTAAAGCCAAATGAACAAATCAGAGGCTGCTTTTCAGGCATTTACTTAACCTCATTTACAGAAATTACACATTAGCTTCACTTTTACTTAAATGCTTTGTGAAACTGATCTTTTCATCCTAAGATATCTGGAAAAGTTGATTTAAGCTTTCATCAGCGAACAAACAACAAAAATTAACATCAAATGCAATGATTGGTTTGTTTGTCCAGATAAACAACAGTTTTCTCCTAATAATTTACTTTTTTTTAAGGCTGTGACCGTAGGTTCACTTAAGGTTTCAGTCCAAACTGGGTGAAAACAGGCTAACCTTCAGATCCGAAGCTCATCAGTCGGAACTATTCCCACTTTAGGAAAAGTCGCTCATTCGTCTGGATAACACATTTTTAAACTAGTCCTATATTTTGCTTTAAAGGTGCTATTTTGTGGCTCTTTAAAGTGTGGATGCCATGCTTTGAACAACTTTGTCAAATAAAAAAGCCCTTTAAACGCTGATTCTATTGATACCAATAGTTCGCGTCAAAAAAAATCCGAAGCATATGAATAATAGACATCTTTCGAAGGAATCAGAGATTTGGATCTGCCGCTAGAGCGCAGGCTGGAAGTGACCCCGATTTGACCTGTGACGTCACGAAAGGCGTTGCCTTTCGCAGTTGCGCTTAGGACAGCATGTAAACATAACAGGTAGTCTCCGTTTCTCTCGTGTTTAAATCTGTTAATCATCAACATGCCAAGTCGTTGTATGGCAGCTGGATGTAGCAATACATCTAGTGAAAGTGAATCTGTGTATAAATTCCCAAAACAAGAAACGCTGCTGAAAAGGGGAAAGTTCAAGAAGGTGGACGGCGAAGGATTTTTCCCTCCAGATCTGCAGGAGAGAAGTCTGCGTTTTCGAAGGGACAAAAACCAGGACACAAACGAAGAACTTTGAACGGAGAGTTGGGAGGAGGATCTTGGCTTCTGAGTCGAGGAAAGGCGGGTGAGCTGGAAGCGAGCGAGCCGTTTTCTGGGTCGGAGAGGACGGCGCTGGAGTCGGGAGCGGAGGCTGCTAAGCTAGGCTAGTGTGCATCACGATGGATCACATTGAGGCGAAGTAGTCGTGTTTTCTATTGTCCTTGGATCCAACTGGAGTATTTCAACGCACTCAATGTTTTGCAAGAGAAGCAACAGGCCTGCAACGTTTTTTTTCTTTTGCTTTTGAGGTGCCGGTACCGTGAGTAAACTGAACTGTGTGTGTGAGCGCGCGCGCACGAGAAAAGGTTTCAAACTGGTTCAAACAGGTAAAACTGTTAATGTTCCACAGTTGTTAATGGTATACAGTGACTTTGTTAACTAAAGAGTAGTAATATCTGGGAAACTTTTATTTTGTGACATTTATTTTGTAAATTGGGTTGAAAACCAGTGTTTACCTTTGTTTAGATTAGGCCAAAAGGGGACATTTTGAGTATATTTTAGGGTAAGTGGAGTAATTTAATTTTATACATTTTTTAGACTTACTGGAGTCTAGCCGAATCTTCATGCTGGCTATCGTCATCGGCATCACTAGACCTACTACTTTCTGCTATACTATATCCTCCTCACTTACGCAAAAGGGTTCGAATCGATACGGTTGCAAAAGTGACTCATCATCATGATAATTTCCGCAACTTTCCTCTTCATCTTTCTGTTCATCTGATAATAAATCGCTAATAAGTAGCATCACTCTGTGCTTCGCTATCGGTGCTAGCCATGTTGTCTGCCTTTCGTTACGTCACAAACATGGCGGCGCGAAGTCGGCGGCCGTCCTCATTGTTTATATTGCGTTTTTCGCTATTTATTCTTTTTCGAAAAATATTAAAAACAATCGCAACATGAAATAGAGACTATTTACTATATTTTGGCTTATTAAAATAGGCCATGTCACCCACACTTTAAAACAACCACAAGTCCCAGGCGCAAGAACTAAAGAATCAAGGAAGCAAAATTATCTCAGACTGAGGAGTTTGGGGGACGAAAAACAAGAAGCTTGTTCCACTGTGATGCATCATCTTCTCACATCTTCCCTTTTCCAGCACAAACACTCAAAATGGCATTAAAACCAAACACCGCAAAGCATTGGATCATAAAATGTCATTTTCTGCTCGGCTTGGCGAAAAATCACGGATTAACAAAAAAGTAGATGAAAACAGAGGATAATTCTTTTAATCCTGAAGAGATCTGGAGGCCTGGCTCCAGATCTGAAGCTACACGATTTCAAATCTTTAACTATTATCCTTCCACAAGGGGTGCCGTTTGGAAGAACCCAGAACTCAGGAATCATTTGGCACTCGCTGAGATTCGTCAAATACTGTACACCCATGCTGGCTTTGAAGATTATCAGGATGCTTCACAGCAGAAGAAGCTAGAAAGTGATTCATTTTATGCTGAGCAGCTCTGCAGTGAAGAAATATGAGTCCACTCACTGTAAGGAGGAGAAATGTCCCTCCTAACCTACAGCTAAGAAGCACAAATACATGTGGAGCACCAATGTAACAGACAAGACTCAAGCTTTTAAGAGCGCATGCAGGTTCCCAGTCTGATCAGGAGACTCAGCAGTTCCTCCTTTTCTTCAGAGTCTTTTTCTATCTTAGCATTTGAAACAAAGTCTTTGGAGTCCAGAAAGATTCTAATGCTGAGACACTAAACAAACCAAATACACCATCAAAGTGATTAAAGTGTTCAAGTGTTTTTTGTGGATAAAAAATGAGTCTGAAAAACTGATTTTCTTTTAAATATAGTCGACAATTTGAATAGAAAAGTTAAGAACATGACCAAAATGTGGTGATCAACTACATGGCGTATGGAGAAGCCATATCGGAACGCGTCTGTAAAATAGTTTTAAGGGGACATTTTGGTTTTTCAACTAAAGATGAAGAGTCAGTTTGTATAACAAGTTTTCTGTTGTCAGTTTAGATGAAAGGACTGCGAGTCTCTTCTAGTCTAGTCCATTTCTATTGAGGTTTTCTTGCGTCTTGATTTACTATCATTTTGTCATCGATCTTATACAACTGGAATCAGCTCCACTTTGAGATGGATAAACTGTGGAGTAGGGTTGGGCGATGTCCCTTAAATTGGCAGTTGACGATGTTTGCAGTCAACCATCAGGATGGTTTAATGGTGCGCTCCTGCACTTGATCAGTCAGGTGGACCGGTGGACCGAGCGACCGTGTCTCTGAGCAGAGCAGACGGACTTTGTGTTTGAGGGCAAGGGAGGATGCTTTGTTACGTGTGCGCTATGTGTGGGAGACTTTCGGACTGCCATCCGCCCTGAAGCTCTACTTGAACAAGCTACCGAACTCAGGAGAACCGGGTCTTCCAGTAAAAGTGTGTGTCTGGGCAGAGCTCAGACCGCCGGCCCACAGAGTGGCTTTGCGGCGGTGTGTGAACTGTTCAAAGCAGAAATGTGGCTCAGTCCTTAGAAACCGTTAAAACAATCACATGGATTTGTGTTTCGAGTCGTGTCCTGACTAAATAAAGGCTGATGTTATTCCCACATGTTTACGTTCAGCCAAGCTGCAGATTGCAGCGTTTCCTGCATGGATTTTATGATCATCAAAGGCTACATGTTGTTAGCGCATGTTAGCCTCTCTGAGCCCTGGTTTCTTCTGGCTCCGTTCTTCCACAGACAAAGCTCTGACCACACGGATTAAAATAAAATGATGAGCGAACAGGCGCTTCATAATAACCGTAACATTAATAAAAGCACATTTAGAAGATCATCTCGTATATTACCGAGCTGCCAGATATCTTTGGATGTAGCCTCTCAGCCGAACACTACTGCGCATGTGTGAATGATTTATTCCAACTGAAAGTGTGACCCATGTGAACGTTTGTTATAAATGGAAAACGTTTTTCTGGGCCCATCTACATGGTTGAATTCTAATCCGATCATTGATCCGATCAAGATATTCTGCACGTGTAACCGCGGGTTATGGTGTTGACTTGCAACCAGGAAGTTGACAGAAAAAATGTTGTCTAAAGTGATGACTATCATTTCTTTTTAAGTCTTTTCAGTTATTTTGTTGATTCTGATCTTCTGTTCTAAATAAACGTTTAAACGATGGTTTTTGAATAAATGTTATTTTATTTTTCTTAAACAATCATAGCGCCGCAATCAATTGCCACTCAAGTAATGGTCCTGTGAAATAACAAAACATCTGAAGTGACAAATGTACCACACATCGTTTTACAGACGAGGTCATTGCTGTTTAATAAGGATCACATTTATATAGTTCATTTTGGATAAAATAAAGTACAGGAAGAAGAATTCCAGGAGCTCCTCTCTGCTTCAGTCACTTCATTACCGTTATTAAACCATTATTTAGAATTACCTCTAGAGACTCGGGGTCTCATTTACTGAAATGTCAAAAGCATTAAAGAACTCACTGTTACCTATAACAATACAGGCTTTTACTTTGAAAAATAAAAATAGACTAAAGAAACGAAGCTGCTTTCTACACATTAACCTCCAACAGGACAGACATCGATTCTGTAAAAAACAACTTTAACAAACACAAAGATGATATTAAAGTGTCTATGAAGACAAGCAGGAATTTTCTTTAATCTCAGTCTGTTGGGGGGGGGAATCTGTTCCTGAACAAATAAAATATTAATAAAAAAGAAGAAAAACAACACAAAAAACGAAATATAGGACACTGATCACAAAAGACACAACACTAAGGTCAGACAAATGGAGAAATAAGCGAATAAATCAGACAAGTATGAATTCCTGTAGTCCTCCTTCACCTGCGTTGGTGCTGATGCGCCTCACAGCTGCTGCCCTTTCTTCACAGCACATGACAGGACGCTCTGACATTTCTCATCATATCTGCTGTGAAGGCTGCTCGCTGTAGCTTGGCGACTTAAATGATTACAGGAGTGAATCCACTGCTGGGAAATGGACTCCAGAAGGTCACTGAGCATTGTTCACGCCCCCTGGCCAGAGGTGGCGGAGGGCGCGGCGGGATGTCCCTCACGCCATGCCTGGCAACGGTGAGATTAGCAGCAATGTCATCGGATCGCCAATTTTTCCAGTAATAGAAGCCGGAAGAAGCAATCCATACGGGTCACACAGAACCAGAACATTTGTCTCATTTGAAGCTAGTTATGGCCTTTCTGACGGCGTGCTCACAGGAAGTTGGGATGCCATTTTAATTTTCATGTCGTCTTTTCTGAAACAATTCTAGATAAATTGAGATATTTGGTTCTGGAAAGCAGAAAACAAATCCTCCGCTGACGAGAACCCGATAGTCCTGCAACCACTTCATCTCTCTGCCCTTTTAGAGATGCAACTCCAGCTTAAAGTCACTGTGCCCAGCTGTCACCTGTCTGCACAGTTGCCATGGCAACGGTACCGGACTCCTCTAATAGAGATGCGCCGTAGTTCGAGGAACTGAAGACGCGGCGCTGAGCTTCCTTGAGGTGTCGCGGGAGGACAAAGCGCTGGAAATGAAATGAAAGCCGCCGAAAACAAACACCACGGACAAACAGAGCGGCATCAAAAGTCTGCAGCGGCGCCGCTTGGGTCGGGGGGGGGGAGGGGGTGTGTAATGATACAGCAGAGGAAAAGTCTAACAATTCAACTCGCAGCGTTTGGAGCAAAGGGGATGAAGGGCTTAAAGCTGGAAACCTGAGATGAGGTGTGAGGATGAGGAGCGGCAGAAGGGAACCCCATCGCCCAGAAACAGTCTCCAATTGAACCCATTGATTTGATTTTAGCCGCTTTGTTTTCAACCACAGAGAAATGAACAAAGACGCACGACTAAGATCTCACAGTGGTAACAGCACACAGACCAAAACCTCACTGAGACGATTCCACCCAACAACAAACAGGATTTGTTTTTCCTTATCAAACATCAGTGGTTTCATAGCACATTAACTTTTCTGATATCATGCTAATCCTGTGAAAACTTATTTTTTAATTCATTTTTGTCAGTTTGATTAAAGACGTGAAATATGGCAAAGGTAAGTAAAGTAAATTAACATTAGGATGTCATTTAATTTACCTTAGAATAAGAGAAAATGGGAGTGCTGTGGTGGAAGTGTAGTGGTCTGGGGTATCAGCTTTAGGACAGTAAATATAAGCTTGTCTTAGCCTAGATTTGGGTCAGACTGCTTCCCTATCCCTTTGGTACCTTTAGGATTGTTGAGGCATTTGAAGCTGTAGTGGTGTCCAAACTTGTTTTTTGTTTTTAAGGAGGAGCCGTGGTGACTTAGGCTATCCCTCTGCTGGTAGGTGACCTACGTCGCGCTTGTAGCTTGAAGAAGAAGTGCATTTCTTCGCGTGGGTGTGGTCTAAAGCAGTGTTTTTCAACCAGTGTGCCGGTGTGTTATTGGGTGATGGTCAGGTGTGCTGCCGGAAATGATCTAAAAACATTTTTCATCTCCAGGATATGAACTCTGTGTTCATCAAAACTGATAAAACACTGAGAAGTTAGTAATATAAAAGATCGTAAAATACTTTTTTCTTAGTGTTTATTTGATTCTATTATAGACATTTTGATAAGAATGATGGTACCACGATTTAGCCGCAGCTTAAGCTCCGTTTTAAGAAAAGTCCCACCCCTTTAACTGTCTCCAATCATTCTTGGAGGCTTAATCACATGTCATCAGTCTGACCAATCAGAAGTGGTTAAAGTCTTCACTTCCTTGTTCTGATTCTGCTCATAAAGTCTCTCAGTTCTGACAAAAATACCAGCTAAAGCTCGTGGAACAAGTGAACAAAACAATGAAGCTCTGAGATGCTGGTCTGTCTGCCATCACTACATCTCCCATGATGCATTGTGTTACAGTGACAGCGTCTCAGCGTACAATGAGTCTTTCTTGTTAAACGTCTTGAAACAACAACAAACACACATCTACCAGTATTTAAATCTTCTTGATGAAATCAGAGGTCAAGGTTAAGACAAGAGAACTTAATAAAACTTCAAAATGTTCACTTTTTGTATAGCTACAGAAAATATAAATATAATGTTAGTCTTTTTGTGTAAGATTTATCAAACATATTGTGATCATATAATTGTTCAAAAATTGCGGTTGCCTTTGCACCAACATTGAAATAAATCACTATTTAGAAAGAATTTATTTGTTTTTTTTGTGAGGTTACATCAAATTTGATGTTAAACTGGAGGGAAAATTATTACTGAAAACTAACTCAACTTTTATTACAACTTTTAGAAAACACAGCTGCAACTTCCAGCTTTTTCTGCCACAATGACCATAAAAATGCAGGTGAGATCACGGAGGGACTGTAGATCAATACAGACTATAGAGTGTCTACTTTTTTCATTTTTGGATGCTGGTGTGCCGCGGGATTTTTGTCTAGAATATAGTGTGCCTTGGCTCAGAAAAGGTTGAAAAACACTGATCTAAAGCACAGAAATGTACACTTCTATGTAGTGGTGCATGATCATGACTTTTTACAACCGATACCAGATATTTTCCTGACTCTTGAAGTCGATACCGATACTCAATGGTGAGGTTTTTTTAAACTTAAGAAAATAATATTAGTAAGCACTAGGGCTGCACGATATGAGGAAAACTTGCGATATGCGATATGAGTGATTAATATTGCGATAACGATATAACTTGTGATACATGAACAAATAGCAAAACAACAAAACCATTTCCATTTCACTGCAACAGTTAGATTTAAATAAGAGTCAAAATATCTAAAATTATTCTCCAAATGACCCTCGTCTACATAGGAAGCAGACCTCTAACATAGAAGCTCCATCTGATTGGCCAAATGCATAAATGGATTTATTCGATTCGGTAAATAGTTCAAGCTGCCAAAAGATTATTTTAGCACATTCAAGGTTTACCATTTATTGCGATTTTCGCCGACTTTTGCGATATGGATATTGCACAGCTTGAGATTGCGATAACGATAAATTTGCGGTTTGTTGTGCGGGCCTAGTAAGTACAAAGTAACAACGGATGGCTCTCATGGATTCAACACATTTGCAGAACCAGTTTTACCCGCCAATAAATTGAACAACCGATTGTACAAACATTTTATTTCCTCTTAAAGTGCAGAAATGTTGGCTTTGTTTGAAACTAAAGTGCAAAATAATAACTAAAACTGTTTTAACTGATGTGCAACATAACTGGTTGCTGATAGAAATAAACTTTTCAAAAACACAAGTATTCAAGCATTTCACAAACCAGAAAGACAAAAAGAAATTAAACCTTCACGACTACATTTCGTTGTTTTAACCGTGGTTGGATTTTTCCTGACAAGTAGCATTTCTGCTTTCAGAGCGGTTAGCTGTTTATTTTTTCATCCAGCACATTGCGGCAATGACGGCAGCTTCGTGTTCTTTCTACACATGGCGGTGGTGAATTTTTAAATGGCTTGTGAGATTTGTGACGTTAAAGCTCGACCTTTTTTCCCTCTTTGTGAGCCTTCCGTGGAACAGCGAGTGGTCTCAGACACGGTAAAACAAGCCCACGTGGGTGAGAGCTGCGCCAAGAGATGACGTCACTTACATGCGACAGAAGCTAGCAGGATGGGCGGAGTGCAGAGTGGTTGAGTGAGGAAACGACGGCAGTTTAATCTGTTAGGTATCTGTGAATTTTTTTCTTATCGGAATTATCAGCATCAGGGCTCCAGACTAACTTTTTTCACTAGGAGCACTGTGGCCCCCAACTGAAAATTTTAGGGGCACAACATGAAAATTTAGGGGCGCATACCGTAAATCAACATTCTAACCAAATCTAATACTTTCTAATAATAGATGCAGAAATTACAATGTGCTGTTTCAAACAACACTTAAATGTATGTAAATATTAGGGGATGGAAATTCATGTTGGCGATACCAAATAGGTGCAGCCAAGATGCACAATAATTTGAGATCACCCAGATGGACGCAACGCTGCACAGATCACCTGGTGTGAGACAATTTTTTGTTTTTGCTCTAACATCACCTGTCAATCAAAACAAAAATATCACCAGAAAGGGGCGGAGGCAAGACCCCAACCTGAGCGAACACAGCTGGAAATTTAGTACTGAACTGACTTAAAGCTGCCCTACAGACTACAAAACAATGCATTATGGGACATACGTCCTGATGGGTTTTTGTAGTTGAGTCATCAATTAAAATAATTTAAAATACCAACTGCTAAAAAAAGGCTACATCCATTACAAAACATTAAAACAATTATAAAAGATGTAATATCACAGATCATACTTAGGGGGAGAGGCATATTAAAACTAAATTGAATGTTAAGGACAACTTCTAATTCCTGTTCTCCTTCAGTTTCGCTGCAGCTTCGCCTTCAAGCCCCCCCCAGGGCGTTGTCGCTCACACGTGTTTAATGTTAGAGCCCCGTTAGCTGTCACGCATGTAGTTGTGGGACATTTATTCTCCTCAGCTGACCATCTCCCGCGGGAGCGGTGTGCTGCCGTTACAGCCGTGCATGAGAACCGTGGTTTGCTTCGCGAGTTTGAGACCCCTGCTGTACACTCTGGCACTGGTACACTAGCTGCAGGTCGGAAGAACGAATCAATAGTTCGCTTACTCATAGATCAGACGCACATATCAGGTTGTGATAATATTTGTCTCCGTTTCCTTCCCACAGATGTTAACACGTGCTCAATTATCTCTAGGCCCCGCCCCCTCCGGGCATTTTAGCCACTTGCAGTGACTTTCCCTATTCTTCTCACACGCATTGGCCACTTGAGGCATCAGTCAATGAAATGCGAGTGTGTGCTCCAGTCTCATGAGTATTCGCGCGAGTGTGTGTGTCTGCCTGCGTGTGTGTGCGCTCGCGTCTCATTGATTATTTCATTGATCATTGACGTGCCCCTTCCACGTTTAATGTATAAAAAATACGGAGGGTGGGGGAGGCAAATTTACTGGTCGCACATGTGCGACTGGATGTAAAATTCAGTCGCACACTCTCAAATTTTGGTCGCAAAATGCGACCAAATGGTCGCAGTCTGGAGCCCCGAGCATGACGTCCCACTGTCCACTATTGGCCAATAATTATCGGTAACCAGTTATATCGTGCAACCCTACATCTATGTAAGTAATTAGTTTTTGTTCTTGCATGACTCTTTAAAGTTATAAAACGGTTGTTGTTTATTTTACAAACGGCGGCAGCTACGCGCTAACATGTACGACCAGCGACTGTTGATGACGTCATCAAGCGCTAGTCACGTCTACTTGGGGGGATAAATGTAGAGAAGCGAGAAGCCGGAGGGGACAGGGAAGCGATTCTTATTCAAGCTTGGGTTTAACCCATTAATATCGGAGCTGTGGATTCAGTGTTGACATCCTTTGAACTATCGTAACCGATTATGCAGATACGGTTGTTCCAATCGATCCTGAAGCGGAGATAAGCAGCTTTACGACACTTTACAGTAGCACAGTTTTATGCAATTGACGTAATTCCAACAGACCTGTCATGGTCGAACTCTATGGAGACCCAGATGCTGGAACCCGGAAGAAACTCAGGAGACGAGGCAGAGTCAGAAGTTTTAATCTGAGAGGGGAGATGAGAGTTGAGATGAGAGTCGTGGACGAAGAGGAGCGCCGAGGACGGCGAGCACAGCTTGGAGTGAGTGGTGGAGCCGAGGACGGCGTAGACAGGAACGAGGCGAGGAACCAGCGTGACCAGTGGAGAGCTGACCGGAGAGAGTATAACGGACTGGCGCTGGATACTTGTGAGGATCTCCCTTATGAAGGCTGGCAGGGTGATGAGGAGATGAAGGTCAGCTGGTTCCAATCAGTAGAGCAGGAGAGCTGTGTGAGGGGGAGGTGAACTGACAGGCACCGTGACAGTACCCCCCCCTCAACGACCGCCTCCAGGCGGTCCAGGACGGCGATCTGGGTGAGCCCTGAAGAAATCGTCCAGGAGGGAATGGTCCAGAATCAAGGAGCGGGAGATCCAAGAGCGCTCCTCCGGACCGTAACCCTCCCAGTCCACCAGGTACTGGTGACCGCGGCCCCGGCGGCGAATGTCCATAATCCGACTGACAGTAAACGCAGGGGGCGCCGTCGATGAGCCGGGCGGGCGGTGGGGAAGCGGACGGCGGGCATAAGGGGCTTTCCTGGAAGGGCTTGATTTGGGAAACGTGGAAGGAGGGATGGATTTTCAATGCAGCCGGGAGCCGTAGCCTAACACAGGTCGGGTTGATGACCCTCTCAATGATGTAAGGGCCTATGAAACGGGATGCAAGCTTACGAGAGGTGACCTGGAGGGGAACATTCTTGGAAGACAACCAAACCTTTTGCCCAGGCTGGTAGTCCGGCCCCGCTCTCCTGCGTCGGTTGGCGACCCGGCAGTTACCCTCCCGGGTGCGAAGGAGAGCGGCTGTGGTCTGGCGCCAAACGCGTTGGATGCGTTGGAGGTGATGTTGCAGAGAGGGGACAGCCAGATCTATGTCATCAGTGGGGAACAGAGGAGGTGAATAGCCGAGCGAAGCCTCAAAAGGTGACATACCGGTTGCAGAGGAGGGATGGTTATTATGAGCGTACTCGATCCAAACGAGAAATTTAGACCAGCTGGAGGGATTCTGAGCGGCCAGACAACGGAGGGCGGCTTCCAGCTCCTGGTTGGCACGTTCGGCTTGGCCGTTCGACTGGGGGTGATAGCCTGAGGTGAGACTGACGGTTGCACCCAGGGCGGAGCAAAAGGACCTCCAGACCGGGGATACAAACTGCGGGCCCCTGTCGGAGACGATGTCCTTAGGTATCCCATGATGTCGGAAGACTTGGTGGACCAGGACGTCGGCCATTTCAGTGGCCGTGGGGAGCTTGGCCAAGGGGATGAATTGAGCTGCCTTGGAAAAACGGTCAACAATAGTCAATATAACTGTGTTGCCTTCGGATGGGGGTAACCCAGTAACAAAGTCCATGGATACGTGGGACCAGGGACGTTCAGCGATGGGCAGAGGATGGAGGAGTCCGGCTGGAGGTGAATTGGAGGACTTGGACATAGCACAGATAGCACAGGCGGCAACAAAATCCCGGACGTCCTGTTCCATATTGGGCCAGAAAAACCTGCGTTTGATGAGATTAAAAGTTCTATGGGCGCCCCCATGGCATGATATGCGGAAAGTGTGCCCCCACACCAGGACTTCAGAGCGGGGGGAGGTGGGCACGTAGAGTGTGCCTGCCGGAGGAGGAGGATGATCCGGCTCCTCATTTTGGGCTTGTAAGACCCGTGTCTCGACATCCCAAGTGAGGTTACCAATTATATAGGAGGGAGGAATTATGTGAGTGACCTCCTGCTGGTCACGGGGACTATAAAGGCGGGAAAGAGCGTCGGGCTTAACGTTTCTGCTACCGGGTCTGTACGTGATAGTAAAAGTAAATCGATCAAAAAAGAGACACCAACGGGCCTGACGAGAGTTAAGACGCTTGGCGGAACGGAGATACCCGAGATTTTTATGGTCCGTCAACACTACAAAAGGTTGATCAGCTCCCTAAAGCCAGTGGCGCCACTCCTCTAAAGCGAGTTTGATTGCAAGAAGCTCACGGTTGCCCACATCATAATTCTGTTCCGCAGTGGACAGTTTGCGGGAAAAGTAGGCGCACGGCTTGAGTTTCCCCGAAAACTCCTCGCGCTGGGACAAAACGGCTCCGACCCCCGTGTCGGAAGCGTCGACCTCAACAACGAATTGGCGTTGCAGGTCCGGTTGTATGAGGATGGGAGCGGAGATGAACATACGTTTCAGTTGGTCGAACGCGGCTTGAGCCTCAGGACCCCAATGAAAGGGCTTGTTGATGGACGTAAGCTGAGTGAGAGGGGCAGCGAGAGTACTGTAATTGCGAATGAATCGCCGGTAAAAATTAGCGAACCGTAAAAAACGTTGAAGCTGTTTGCGTGAGTTGGGAGGTTCCCAGTTGGACACAGCGGAAACCTTGGCTGGGTCTGGGCGGATGTTGCCAGCCTCTATAATATAACCAAGGAAGGAGACAGAGGGTACATGAAACTCGCACTTCTCGGCTTTAACAAAAAGTTGGATCTCGAGAAGGCGTTCGAGGACCTGACGAACATGGAGAGTGTGGATCTCTTGATTAGGAGAGTAAATGAGGATGTCGTCTAAGTAAACAAAAACCAACCTATTGAGGAAATCTCGGAGGACGTCATTAACCAAATTCTGAAAAACTGCAGGGGCATTGGTGAGCCCAAAAGGCATCACCAGATATTCAAAATGTCCTAAGGGGGTGTTGAAGGCAGTCTTCCATTCGTCCCCCTCTCGCATACGAACGAGATGGTATGCGTTGCGGAGATCTAATTTAGAAAATACACGCGCCTCTTGAACGGAGTCTAAAGCAGAAGTGATGAGTGGCAGAGCGTATTTGTTTTTAACCGTGATCTGGTTAAGTTCTCTATAGTCGATACAAGGACGTAGGGTCTTATCTTTCTTCTGAACGAAGAAAAAACCAGCAGCAACAGGAGAGGAGGAGGGGTGAATGTGACCTGACGCGAGGGACTCATGAATGTATTTTTCCATAGAGGTCCTTTCAGGACCGGACAAATTAAATAAACGTCCCTTGGGGAGAGCAGCGCCCTTAAGTAACTCAATTGAGCAATCATAAGGCCTGTGGGGAGGCAAGGCACCCGCCCTATTTTTGCTGAAAACGGTCTTGAGATCATGATAACAGGGGGGTACCTTGGAAAGGTCAATCTCTTCAGGAACAGGATCGAGATCGGGTGAAAGCGATGGAATGGCGGAGCGAAGACAGTTAGCTAGGCAGTGAGTGCTCCAGTTGATTATGTGGTGATTAGCCCAATCGAACTGGGGATTGTGATTGTGGAGCCAAGGGAAACCTAGGATGACAGGGGACCGAAGAGTCTGTGTAATGTAAAATTGAATGATTTCGTGGTGGTTACCGGAAGTGATCAGTTGTAGAGGCTTGGTACGATGGGTGATCCGGGTGAGTAATTGACCACCCAGGCCAGCATCTTTAACAGGATGGTCCAGCGGTTCTGTGGGGAGACTGAGTTTTGCAACCAAAAAACTGTCAATAAAGCTCTGTTCGGCTCCGGAGTCAATAAGGGCTTGACATGAATGAGTTACAGACTGGTGACATAGTTTGACAGGAACATAAAGGAAACTCTTTTCCTGGATAGTAGTAGGAAGACCCTCCCGCGGCCTGTCCTCTAGCGGGGGGCTTCTGGGGTTTAAACGCAGATTGCATTGTTGCACATGATGACCTGATTTTCCACAATAGAAGCAAGTACCTTCTTCCTTGCGTTTTCGGCGCTCCTCCGGAGTGAGCTTAGAATGTCCGATCTGCATCGGTTTCTCTGTGGAGCGTCCAACAGAATCGTGAGACATAACATGAACATAATTAGCAACAGGGGAAGGAGGAGAAACACTGGTAAAGGGTCTCTTGTCTTGGCGGGGGCGCTCGGCCTGACGTTCACGGAGGCGAACGTCAGAACGAAGGGCCGCTGTGACTAACTCCTCAAGGGATCTGGCTTCAGGCTGGGAACATAAATGATCTTTGATCGAATCATTAAGGGATTGGTAGAACACCCCTTTAAGGGCTATATCCGGCCAACCCGCCTCCACGGCTAGAATCCGAAAATCTATTAGATGGTCACTCACGGATCTGTGGCGTTGTTTGAGGGCTAGCAGTCGGCGGGTGGCCTCCTCCTCCTTGCGGGGTTGATCGAAAACCAGCCGGAACTCTCCTAAAAAGCGTTCGAAGGGGATTTGAGAGATGGGATTAGCAGTTAAGTAAGCCTGTGCCCATTTAAGCGCTTTACCCCGGAGAGAGTTCACGATAAGGGTGATTTTGCTGTGGTCTGCATGATAGTGCCGAGGTGCCTGCTGAAAGATCAAACGACATTGCAGGAGAAAACCCCTGCAGGCTCCTACGTCACCCAGGAAAGGCTCAGGAAGGAGCCGGATGTTTTCGTTAGCTGTGTTGTCTGTAGCGGGGCCCGGGCTTCCGGTGGTGAAAACCGTGTTGGTGGCTGTGGCGTTAGTAGGTCCTCGGCAGGTTAAATCCATCAGAGTCTGAGAAATACCGTCCAAACGACGGAAAAGGTCCTGCTGGGCGGCGGCCATCTGGTTGAGGGATTCAGCTTGCCGTCCTAGAGCGATGCCTTGGTGAGTGACGGCCAAGCGGAGTCCTTCCGGGCCAGCTGGGTCTGGATAATGGCCAGTCCGTTCTGTCATGGTCGAACTCTACGGAGACCCAGATGCTGGAACCCGGAAGAAACTCAGGAGACGAGGCAGAGTCAGAAGTTTTAATCTGAGAGGGGAGATGAGAGTTGAGATGAGAGTCGTGGACGAAGAGGAGCGCCGAGGACGACGACGGTGAGTGGTGGAGCCGAGGACGGCGTAGACAGGAACGAGGCGAGGAACCAGCGTGACCAGTGGAGAGCTGACCGGAGAGAGTATAACGGACTGGCACTGGATACTTGTGAGGATCTCCCTTATGAAGGCTGGCAGGGTGATGAGGAGATGAAGGTCAGCTGGTTCCAATCAGTAGAGCAGGAGAGCTGTGTGAGGGGGAGGTGAACTGACAGGCACCGTGACAAGACCCACAGAAAAGTGGAGAAGCAGCTTCGTGCCGACACCCTTTACAGCAGCGTTGCATTTCAGGACAAAGCTGCTCAACTGTGCGTCAGAATCCGTCAGAATTTACGGATATCGTGTAAGCATTGGAGAAGTTCCAGTAGTTCAAAGAGTGTGTGTTATTTTGCGCTGAATAGGAGGTTGTGTCACAATCTTCTGCTCAGATTTTCTTTTAGTAAACACAAAACTATGACAGAAAATAAAAGTTAAAACTTCTGTTTATTGATGGGAGATTTTTAAAATGCAAAATAAACATAATTGATGCTTCGTCTAAGAAGTAAAAAAAAATATGTCAAAGGTTATTAAAAGGTCACCATCAAGGCTGCTTGTGTTGTTTCGATTTTCTTCTTCTTCTTCGACTCCTCATTTAACCAAATGCTGGCGGTGGAGCAGAAAGTCCAAACCAACCATAAGGAGGGAGGAGAGAAAAAAGCAGGTTTGGGCGGAGATGAGGAGGTTGGGAGCTGTGGAGAAGGGAGCTCGCACCGGGGAGCTCAGTCTTCCAAAAATGCTTGTTGACCTCCATCTTAGCGGGTGTGAGTGAGTAACGAGGCCTCCAGAGAGGAGAGCCTGAACACGGCATCTGTTTCCTGTTCCTTCACAGGAGGAAGGATTTGCACGGTTTTTATGAAGAGCGCTGAAATAACTGCACCCGCTGACCTGCTAGCATTTACAAATGCAGAAATTATCATAAACAATCCAGTTTCTCTCTGAATTGTGTTTTTTGCTATGCAAGAATACAAAATGTACCTTTTCAGAAAAAATAGAAAATTTACTCAAAGTAGAGGGAAGTCTAAGAGGAATGAAAAGTAGAGAAGCAGAAGAAAAACTGAGCAGACAAAAACAACCCCATACCATGAAACTCACCTAGCCGTGCTTTAGCTTCACACTGAACCTATGAAAGTGAGAAAGTGCATGCGCATCAGTCAGTAGCTTTAGTTCGTAAATTCAAACGCCGTCCGATGTGCAAAAAGGTTCTGCATCCAAAATAATCTACATGGATGACAGAAAAACAAACATTTCATTGAAATTTAAAAAAGAAACAAATCAGCTCAAATTCCCATCACTTTGAACTTGTGATGTGATCTCTATTAGAGCTTTTGGAGTCATTTCAAATGTAACCTTTTGTTTTTTTTCAAAGCTGGGTGTTACTTTCAGTCTTTTTGTCCATCTCTAGTTGCCGTAGATCAAGAACACAGGCTGGGACTCCATCCTGTAGACTTTTTTTCTTTTAAACATAGTTTGGTATGAAACCGTTGTAACTGAGGGACTGACTACAAAGCGACACAGCTGTAAAAGGATCCGTAAATCAAAAAAGCAGCAACTGCGTTCACTCAGAACTGAAAGGGCTTCAACCACTTTGCCTGTTAATTTAATTTCAGACAGCGTCAGCAGCTGCATTCATTGTGTGATCCGGGTTAATGATCTGACGATGTAAAGCGGCGAAGGTAACTCATTTGTTTAGCGTGATTACAATAATTATCAGAGGATTCATGTTTCTCGTGTGCAGCTTCACAGTAATTCTGCTTTGGGGATGAAGATGTGGGTCATAAACACATGTGACATTATGCCATCCACACCGATGCTTAGATTAAAGCCAAATGAACAAATCAGAGGCTGCTTTTCAGGCATTTACTTAACCTCATTTACAGAAATTACACATTAGCTTCACTTTTACTTAAATGCTTTGTGAAACTGATCTTTTCATCCTAAGATATCTGGAAAAGTTGATTTAAGCTTTCATCAGCGAACAAACAACAAAAATTAACATCAAATGCAATGATTGGTTTGTTTGTCCAGATAAACAACAGTTTTCTCCTAATAATTTACTTTTTTTTAAGGCTGTGACCGTAGGTTCACTTAAGGTTTCAGTCCAAACTGGGTGAAAACAGGCTAACCTTCAGATCCGAAGCTCATCAGTCGGAACTATTCCCACTTTAGGAAAAGTCGCTCATTCGTCTGGATAACACATTTTTAAACTAGTCCTATATTTTGCTTTAAAGGTGCTATTTTGTGGCTCTTTAAAGTGTGGATGCCATGCTTTGAACAACTTTGTCAAATAAAAAAGCCCTTTAAACGCTGATTCTATTGATACCAATAGTTCGCGTCAAAAAAAATCCGAAGCATATGAATAATAGACATCTTTCGAAGGAATCAGAGATTTGGATCTGCCGCTAGAGCGCAGGCTGGAAGTGACCCCGATTTGACCTGTGACGTCACGAAAGGCGTTGCCTTTCGCAGTTGCGCTTAGGACAGCATGTAAACATAACAGGTAGTCTCCGTTTCTCTCGTGTTTAAATCTGTTAATCATCAACATGCCAAGTCGTTGTATGGCAGCTGGATGTAGCAATACATCTAGTGAAAGTGAATCTGTGTATAAATTCCCAAAACAAGAAACGCTGCTGAAAAGGGGAAAGTTCAAGAAGGTGGACGGCGAAGGATTTTTCCCTCCAGATCTGCAGGAGAGAAGTCTGCGTTTTCGAAGGGACAAAAACC